>JAQPPZ010007702.1:0-81833 GCA_028583015.1 Wollemia nobilis | reverse complement strand
GTATAAAGTGAATGAAGATAGAGGTATGAAGTGAAGAATATGAAACATTAATTGATTAAAGAAGTGGTTTTTATAAGTATTTAATTAGATATGGGTATGAAGTTAGGGGTATGAAGTGAGGGGTATGAGGTAACGGGTATGAAGATAGGGGTATGAAGAAAGGGGTATGAAGTGAGGGGTACGAGATATTAATTGTTTAAAGAAGTAATTTTTGTAGGTATTCAATTTGTTAGGGGTGTGAAGAAATGGATATGAATTGAGGGGTATGAAGAAAGGGGTATGAATTGAGGGGTATGAAGAAAGGCATATGAGTCATTAATTGATTAAAGAAGTGGTTTTTATAAGTATTCAATTACTTAGGGGTATGAAGTGAGGGGTATTTAGTGAGGGGTATGAATAAAGGGGTATGAATTTAACGTTATGAATAAAGGGTATGAAGTTAGGGGTATCAATAAACATGTATGAAGTGAATGAAGTTAGGGGTATGAGACATTAATTTAGTAAATAAGTTGTTTTTGTAAGTATTCAATTAGTTAGGGGTATGAAGAAATGGATATGAAGTGAGGGGTATGAAGAAAGTGGTACGAAGTGAGGGTGTGAAGAAAAGGATATGAGATGTTAATTAATTAAACAAGTGGATTTTGTAATTATTCAATTACTTAGGGGTATGAAGTAAGGGGTATTTAGTGAGGTGTATGAAGAAAGGGGTATTATGTTAGGGGGTATGAAGAAAGGGTATGAAGTGAATGAAGTTAGGGGTATTAAGTGAGGGGTATGAGACCTTAATTAATTAAAGAAGTGGTTTTGTAAGTATTCAATTAGTTAGGGGTATGAAGTGAGGAATATGAAGAAAGGGGTATGAAGTGAGGGGTATGGATAAAGGGATATAATACATTAATTGATTAAAGAAGTGGTTTTTGTAAGTATTCATTTACTTCGATGTATGAAGTGAGAGGTATTTAGGGAGGGGTATGAAGAAATGGGTATGAATAAAGGGGCATGAAGTTAGGGTTATGAATTTAGGGGTATGAAGAAATGAGGTATGAAGAAAGGGGTACAAAGAAAGGGGTATGAAGTTAAAGGTATGAAGTTAGGGATATGAAGAAGGGTGCATGAAGAAAGGGGTATGAAGTGAGAGGTATGAATAAAGGGGTGTGAAGTGAGGGGTATGAAGTTAGGGGTATGAGACCTTAATTTATTAAAGTTAGGGGTATGAAGAAAGGGTTATGAAGTGAGGGGTATGAAGAAAGGGGTATTAATTAAGGGGTATGAAGTTAGGTGTTGTGGGATCCCGAGGAGCACGCACCGATGGTCTAAATTCTTGTAATAATTTATTGTTATACCAAATGGAAATGCAATGAAATATGAAGCAATAATCAAAATGTGTAACACATAATTAAATAACAAAGATAGATATTATTTATATTATTTATTGATATCAGGAATCAGATCTGGTTATAATGTTCATTCCTCTAAGGGATACCAATTTGATACAACAAATTTTATAAGCAAAGAAATAGTGATGTAAATAAGATCCCCTCGCAAGGGGTGGTGCACTTTCGTAGGCTTCCTAATCTTGCACACAAACTTGTATGAGGGATCATCAATACCTCCTTCTCTAGATCTACTCTTGGAGGGATCCTCATGCTCCGTTGTCCTGACCTGGTCCTAAAACCTATGAATCTACATGCAAGAGCATGATTAAATAGGACGGGCGACCTTCTCAGATGAGGCCCTTTTATTAATGAATCAAGTAAATCAGATAACTAAACATGATATGAATGAAAAAATACCATATGCAAATGATATATATGAGTAAAACTAAAAAATATTGAAAGCAATGCAGTGCAAAGACTAGATCTATGCCATGTAAAGAGAAATAACCTACAAATCCAATATATATATGTTAAATGATAAAATGAAATAGATGAAGATTAATTATAAGAGCAATGGAAACAAATATTTTTTCCTTGCTATGACCATGGACCATTGTCAAAGATAGCAGCCTTTGAATCGAAGGTTACCTTAGGTCTCTATGGCCTACATTGTTTGCTCCCTTGCCCTGAATTGATGTTCAAGGGTCACCGATTGTGCCTAAGTGCACTGATTGGCAATGAATAATAATGGATCTGAATAGCAATAACATAGCTTCTTCTTATATGGATAGCACTTCGTTGCTTCTTAAGGTTGCACAAATTCGCTCTCCAATTTGATAGGGCTTGGTTGCATAAACTCTAAAAATTATCTCTCCTTTTCTTTGAAAGTTGCATCCTTCATATGGTGCTTGGGATCCAGATCCAAATATAGATTTGTATTTGAATCTTACATGCAAACTGGTCATCCCAGAAGGAATGCCCAATCACAACTATGCTGGGAGGGCTAGTCAAAAGGAATCCTAGGAAATCCTCGCCAGCTTTCCTCATGCAGACTACCGCTTCTGCCTGAGATTTGGGTTGTCTTAAATAATAGTTTGTGTTTGAAGTCTAGCCACTATCATCAATAGTGGTTAGGGCTAGCTACTATGAGCTTGAGTGGCCAAGATGGCCAACCAATCTATTTTAGAGGGGTTGAGCCTGAATGGGCTAGAACTACCCCATTTGAGTGGTTAAGACCACTGCTTGCTCTTGGAAAGGTCCAAGGTTTATTCATATGGTCTACGAACATGCCCATATGAGTAGTATCCTAAACATGACGTGTTTTAGGTGTCTACAAATGCCCCTTTTTGGGATGCACTATAGAAAAATATAGCACAGAGCAAAAATATAGACTACCTATGGCTATGTTGTAGGGTGTATGATGATCATTGATCTAATCAACATTGGATGCCCCAGCCATGCAAAAGGGAGCGCATCCTTGAATCATTTCTTCAAACAGGATGGAAGGCTTAAATTTGTAAAAGCTCTTATTAAATCCTCAAAGGCTATTTGGGTAGATGGAACGCTACGAGTGGTCCGAATGGAGGAAATGTGGAGCTTGTAAAATATCATATTTTCTTTTTGCCCCAGAAAAAGGGTAAGCTTATGATAGTTGTTGGAAATGTTTGATAGGGCGAACGTGATTTGACATGATTGAGTGATCTTTTGTTGACTTTGATTATGATAGTTTGAAAATTTTAACTACCCCTTAAAGTGACGAGTCAATGAGGGAAGGACAAAGAATGAAGCGACAAGTCACTTGACCAATATGAATAATTTGGTTTCTTTTTAGAGTTTTGCTCTTTTGATGGGTAGACCCCCTTTCAAACATGATTTCAACTTTTTATGATAATCGTTCATCCTTATCCCAAGGAGTGATCCGACCACAATTGGCCTTCTTAGGAAATCATGATGATAGTGATTCCATCCAAGTTAGTGTTGAATTACTTTGCTCAATGATTTATTGAGGTGTCATAGAGGAATTGGGATGATTTTACGTTCTCGTGGAGCAGTCTGACCATCTTGGCATTCTTCAGGTTTGACGTGAAACATCTAAATTCCATGATGACTAATTTACCCTAAGTAGCCTTATGGTAATTTACTCATCTTGTCGGCTTGTATGGAGTGCAAATCGCTACAACCATCGAGTATATAGGGTAAATAACTGAATACGAGGCTTACTTAAGATTTTGTTGTTATTTGATTTTTTTTTGTTATTTATGATTTATGGTTGGGAGACATGGTGCTTAAAGAGATGATTTCTATTGTCGATGCCTACAGGATGATGTACTACGTGGTACACCATATTAAGCCATTTTTTTTCTTTTGACCTTTTCTAATGTTTTTGGATTTCATAGTTTTATGATTTTTTTGTTATTTTGTTCATTATGATGATTTTGGACCACCATATGTGTTTATTTGCTTGTTTTGGCATTTATCATGGAGAGAAATTTAGAAACTTTTGTATTACCTATTAGCTGCTATCAGGTCTAGTGACCCTAAAATTCCCCTTCATGGTTGTTGTCAAATCCAATGACCAAAAATTTTGGGCTACTGACGCCAACAGTGCTGAGGAAAAAATGAAAAATATAAAAGAAATTTAGGGGTTTGAATTTTCATTTTCCAACTATCAAATTTACACTTTTTTGAGCTTTGAGCTAAGAGTGACCCTTTGTGATATGAAATGCTATTGAATTAACAACATGGCTGAGTAGGGGAAGGCCTCGACCAACGGAGGAGTCAGAGCTTCTCGGGTACTTTACAAAACCCTGATTTTCTTGTTTATTTTGGTAAAAATGAACCACACTAAATAATCGGTAAAAGAACCTCACTAAACTTATTGGTAATGAATCACATTCGCAATTAGGCTTAGTTTAGGATTTGACTAGGTGGGTTCATCCTCATTTTAGATAATTTTAAATTTTTTGGTGTTTTTTGGCCTAGGGCACATGTGGTTTGTGTCACTCGTCGAATGCTGTCGCTCAGAGCAGCTAACCTGGCCCTCGACTGGCCGCTATCACCGGTAGTGACCAGTTCAAATTCCAATGATTGAATTTTTAATCGTTGGAACCTAGCCATGTCAGCTTCAGTGGCCAATTTGTAGCCGTTGTTGATGAAAGCGGCCATAGAACCATAGGTTTTATTTTTTGATTTTTGAATTTTTAAGCAAATTAATTGATTTTTTTGAAATTTTGAAGTGTTGTTTTGAATTTTTTTGCATAATTAAGTGCATTTAGTTGTTTTTTTATGCAGTCTTAGGCTAGCTTGATTATATTTTACATTGTTTTGTGTGTTTTATTACATATTTTATGTCTTAGGTGCACTTTATTGATGTTTTATTATGCATATAGATTCTTTCTGCTCAGGCTCAGGACCCAAAGTTGTGTGATATTTTGCTCTTCATGGACAACATGGACTGGGGTTGGCTTGATTCTTATGGCCTCCAGTACATCACTAGGCTTTTGATTATTATGTTGAATCATACATATCTTACGACTCTGATCCATAGGTGGGATTCCAGGACCAACACCTTCCACCTCCACACCAATGAGATGAATATCATGCTAGAGGATGTATACAGGATATTTAGGATCCCTTTTGATGGAGTCCCTATTGTGTCCTCTATGATTGAGGACAAATAGGTAGTCTTCACATGGGTATTTTGGGGACATGTCGCTATAGACTTTAAGGACACTAGATCTGGTGGAGTTTCTATCATCTGGTGGTACCAAGTGAATGTCTTCTCGAGGAGGCATGTTGTGTTGATGATGGTCATCTGCAACATCTTCCTTCTTGACTGCTCTTGCATGAGGTTCCCATGGAACCTCCTAGCTATGGTATAGGAATTGATTGGTAGTTAACAGTTGATCATATATTCTTGGGGGAGCACCCTATTGGCATAATGCTACAACAAGTTGTACCACATCCATATGCAAGGACGATCCTGTTAGGTGTGAAGTTTGTATGGCCACTAGACGTTTGACCTGGATGACGTATAGGCCAAACATCTGGACTGGTAAACATCTAGACCAGATGTTTGGGCTACCAGACGTCTGGACTGGAAGATGTCTAGGCCAGACGTCTGGACTGGCAGATGTCTAGGCCAGACGTCTAGGTTGCTAGACATCTAGTCTAGCAGGTATATAGGCCAGACATCTAGGCTACCAGACATCTAGTCTAGTAGATGTCTAGGCCAGATGTTTGGGTTGGCAGACATCTAGGCCAAACGTCATGCCAAGAAGAAGCCAAAGTAGTAGACGTCTAGGTAGATGTTAGTACGCGAAAGACGAACAGTCTTGGAATGCAGAAGGCCAACAGTCTTGGTAGCAAAAATGAGTAGTCTTTTGTAGGCTTGCATTGGAAGATGAAACAAATAGTTTTGGAGTCTTCCTCTACTCTATAAAAGGGATGAGATCCATTGCATTTAAGTTGAGTTGTTGAAAACATCCAAGGACATGAATGTAATATTTACTAAAATTAATAAGAAAGATAAGTTGCCATTGCCCCATGGTTTTTCTTGCACATTGTAGGTTTCCACATAAAATATATGTGTCACTTGTGTTACTGTTTTCATGTTATTTATTTTTGTTATTGTGCTTCCTCTTGTAGGTGTGGAATATTAGAGTTTTTTCTAACATCTGCTATCAGAGCTGCAACAATGAAAAAAGGTGTAACCAAGTTTGAGATTGAGAAATTTGATGGCAGGAACTTCGCTCTATGAAAGATGAATGTGGAGGATTTGCTAGTTCAGAATGACCAAGTGAAAGCCTTGAAAGGGGTCGTGAGTAAATCAAGTAGCATGAAATATGAGGAGTGGGTAAAACTTGATAGGAAGGCAATTTTTATAATTTGTCTCTGCCTAGCGGACTCCATCTTGTTCAATGTAGCTAAAGAAAAGACCACAGAATCCCTTTGGCAAAAGCTTGAAAAGTTATATGAAATAAAATCAGCAACTAACAAGGTTTTTCTAAAAAAGTAGCTTTATAGCTTGAGGATGAAGGAAATTTCATCTGTGGTAGATCATTTGAATGAGTTTAATACTATGATCAGTAAACTGGTTTTAGTTAATGTGAATATGGATGATGAAGATAGAGCTATCATCCTACTTTGTTCCCTCCCAGAAACTTGGGATCATACGGTGATAACCATCAGTAATTCATCATCAGGAGCTCTCAATTTTGATGATGTGGTAGTTTCTTTGTTGGCAGAAGAGTTGAGGCAAAAAACATCTTTGGAACCCTCAACCAATGAAGCCCTATCTATGAGAGGTCGATCATTCGAGGGAAGTAATCAAGGTAGAAAGTAGTCCAAATCTAATTCTAAAGGACATAAGCAGAAATGGAAGTCCTGACATTGTGGGAATCCAGGGACACTCCAAGAAGGACTGTTGGCAATTAAAGAATGGTGAAAAGAAAAATTAGCCATCATTTGAAGCTAGTGCAATAGATTTAGGAGAGACGACAACATGTGAAGCCTTATGTATCAGTAATAGTAGATCAATTTTATATACTTGGGTGTTGGACTCAGGTGCATCCTTCCACGTCTCCGCACAGAGACTAGTTTGACAAATATCAGCCATACTATGGTGGAAAGGTATATTTGGGTGATGATAATCCTTTAGAAATTATGGGAAGAGGTGATATAATGATCATGTTGGACGATGGTAGAGAAAGGATGCTATGTGATGTGTGACATGTGCCTGATTTGAGGAAGAATTTACTATCAATCAAAATGATGGATAAGCTAGGGTATTCTATCACCTTCTGTAAAAACTACTACAATATTACCAAAGGAGCTCTTGTAGTAGCAAAGGGAGAATCTTAAGGGACCTTATACCGTTTATGTAGTGATACGGTGATAAACCATGCAACAGCAACAACTTCTATTTAGGATGCAGTAATGCTATGGCATCAATGCCTAGGCCATATTAGTGAAAAAGACCTAAAAATTCCACATGACAGAGGTATGCTTTATGGGATTAAGTCTTGCAATTTAGACTTACGTGAGCACTGTATTTTTGGTAAACAAAAGAGGGTTCAGTTTACTGCAAGTCCTGGTAAGAGTTCTGATTTTCCGCAACTTATACATTCAAATATATTTGGACCAGTCCCCACTCAGTCCTTGAATGGAACCATCTATTTTTTGACTTTTATAGATGATTATTCTAGGAGAGTGTGGGTGTATTTTCTAAAGAAGAAGTCGAAAGCTTTGTGGAAATTTAAAGAGTACAAAGCATGGGTAGAGAAGAGTTTGGGCAAGTCAATTTTGTATCTCAGGTCAGATAATGGGGTGAATATTGCTCCAAGGAATTTGATAAATTTTGTATGCAGAAAGGGATTAAGCACTAGAAGACTATACCATACACTCCATAGAAAAATGGTGTGGTTGAGTGGATGAATCGCACAATCATGGAATATGCAAGACGCATGCTTAGCGCAACCATGTTGGAGAAAAAGTTTCAGGTGAAGGCTATTAATACAACTGTTTATCTTATTAACAAGGTCACCTATAACTACATTGGATGGATAGATTCCAGAGGAGGTTTGGTGTTGTAATCTAGTTGATTACTCTTATTTGCGCACTTTTGGATATGACGTGTTTGCCCATGTACCCAAAGAAAAAAGGTCCAAGCTTGACCCGAAGTCAAGCAAATGTGTTTTTCTCGACTATGGAGATATAGTGAAGGGGTATAGACTGTGGGATCCTACTACCCACAAGGTAATTATTATCTGATATGTAATTGTTGATGAAAAATCCATGCAAAGGAAGGAGGTACAAGAAAATCCTAATGTTGTACTTGTTGAAGTAGAATTGAGTGAAGATGAACATGATAAATTTTTTGATCAACATGTATAACAACAAGTAGAATAGGAAGTAGAGCAACCACAACGGTCACAAGACCAAGAGCCAAAATCAACAGAGCATTGGGTTAGAAGATCTACACGTCCATAAAAGTGTCCAAAAATGTATTCTCATGTGTATCATTCATCTTTTGCTTTGTTAACTGATGATGGTGAACCTAGTTCATTTTAGGAAGCTAGAGAGTTTGAGAATGTAGCAAAGTGGAGGAAATCCATGGAGGAGGAAATCAAGGCACTTCAAAAGAATAAAACTTGGGAACTTGTGGATCTCCCACCTGGAAGAAATATTGTTGGAAACAAGTGGATGTACAAAGTTATTGAGAATAGCAATGGGTTGTTGGAACACTATAAAGCTCACTTGGTGGCAAAGGGTTATGTGTAGAAGTCAGGTGTTGACTTCAATGAAATTTTCTCTCCATTTGTGAATGACTACTATCAGAGTTCTACTTGCACTTGTAGCTACACAAGATTTGGAAATGGAGCATCTTGATGTAAATACTGCTTTCTTGCATGGTGATCTCGAGGAAGAGATATATATGGATCAACCTGAGGGCTATGAAAAAAGAGGCAAAGAGCATTTGGTTTTCAGATTGAAGAAATTATTTTATGGGTTGAAACAGGTGCCAAGGATGTGCTACAGGAAATTTGACACCTTCATGAAGAGCCAAGGTTTTAGTAGGAGTGAATCTGACCATTGTGCATACTACAAGAGGTTTGACGATGGTAATTTTATTATTTTGCTATTGTATGTTGATGATATGTTGGTTGCAGGCCCCAACATGAAGAAAATCATTGATCTTAAGGCTTAGTTGGCTAGGACATTTAAAATGAAGGATTTAGGAGCACCAAACCAAATTTTAGGGATGAAGATACATAGGGAAAGAAAAGGAAGAAAGATCTGGTTAAGTCAAAAGTCATATGTGGAAAATATTCTACAACGCTTCAATATGTAGAATGCTAAACCAGTTAGTACCCCACTTCTTCCACACTTAAATTTGTCTTCCAACCAGTGTCCTAGAATGGAAGTAGAGAAGACAAGCATGTCTTGTGTACCGTATTCATCAGCAGTAGGAAGCCTCATGTATTCCATGGTGAGCACCAAATCGGATATTACCCAAGTAGTGGGAGTAGTTAGCCGGTACATGGCAAATCCTAGTAAGGAGCATTAGAATGTGGTGAAGTGGATATTCAGATATTTGAGAGCCACTTCAGATGTTGCCATTTACTTTGGATTGAAATATTTGCAAGTTATAGGTTTTGTGGATTTTGATTATGGTGGAGATAGAGATGGGAGAAAATCCACTACAGGATATACGTTCACCCTTGCTGGAGGAGCGGTGAGTTGGGCTTCTAAGTTGCAGTCTGTTGTGGCCTTATCAACCACTAAAGTAGAATACATTACAGCAACTCATGCCAAAAAAGAGGTAATTTGGCTAGAATGATTATTGGGTGACTTCAAGGTAATACAGGAGAAAATTACGATGCATTGTGATAGCCAGAGTGTTATTCAATTAGTGAATAATCCAACATTCCATGATCACACGAAACAAATTGATGTCAAGTACCCTTTTATCAGAAATGTGGTGGAATAAGGTAGGATCTTGTTGCAGAAAATCGACACTAAAGTGAATCCTATAGATATGCTTACAAATATGGTCAAGGTAGAGAAGTTTGAATGGTGCAAAAATTCTATGGGCTTGCTAAAAAAGTAACAAGGGCAACATTGGGAAATTGGCACTGGATGAAAATATTTTGGTAGAAGAGTTCTTGAATACTGAATTCAAGTGGGAGAATGTTAGGTGTGAAGTTTGTATGGCCACTAAACATTTGACCTGGCTGACATCTAGGCCAGACATCTAGAATGGAAGACGTCTGGGCTGCCAGACATCTGGACTGGCAAATGTCTAGGCCAGATATCTGGGCTGCCAGATGTCTGGACTGGCGAACATCTAGGCTAGACTTCTAGGCTACCAGACATCTAGATTGGTAGATGTATGGGCCAGACATCTATGCTGCTAGACATCTGGTCTGGCAGACGTCTAGGCCAAACATCTAGGTTGTCAGACGTCTAGTCTGGTAGATTTCTAGGCTAGACATCTGGGTTGGTAGACATCTAGGCCAGACATCATGCCAAGAATATGCTAAAGTAGTAGACACCTAGGTAGACATCAGTACATGGAAGACCAATAGTCTTGGGAGCAAAAACAAACAATCTTTTGGAGGCTTGCATTGGAATATGAAACAAATAGTTTTGGAGTCTTCCTTTTCTCTATAAAAGGGATGAGATCCCTTGCATTTAAATTGAGTTGTTGAAAACATCCAAGGACATGAATGTAATATTTTCTAAAATTAATAAGAAAGAGAAGTTGCCATTGCCCCGTGTTTTTTCCTACACATTGCAGGTTTCCATGTAAAATTTTTGTGTCACTTGTGTTACTATTTTTGTATTATATATTTTTGTTATTGTGCTTCCTCTTGCAGGTGTGGAATCTTGGAGTTTTTCCTAATAGAGCCAACATTACCTACAACCTACTCATACATATCTAGGGGTGGGAGCACATCATAGTGGACCAACCAGTAGGGATCCCCTTAGAGATTACAAATATTGCTAACACTGCATAGTGTTATAGATCCAAATGGGCTTGAGAGCACGAGGAGCATAAGAGTTGTTCACATGCAGGGGAGTTTTCCCACTATATTACCACCTTGACTGAGCTGCAGGGACCACAAAATTATTTTGTGTCCTTACCATGATTGCCCTGTCTAGGAGGAGGTATATATATTCACAACATGAACTCAGCATGACCATTGGATCATTGGATGCAAGGCCAGCATCAGGGAGTTTTTCTTCTATTCTAGGATCCTCAAATAGTATGGTATTTAGCACAATGTGCCCCTCCTGCTAGTTCTATACAGACATATTACTATGGAGAGGGATATTTTGCCACCCCAGGTTACTACCTTATCAGATGATGATGATCCTCCAATAGTGGATGTTGGTATTGCATATGGCAGGGTGAAAAATGACTATACCTAGTGGTGGGTCACCTAGTTATGGCAAGGTGATGACAGGCTGGGTTGCGATGATGATAGAGGTGATGCGAGTGCTGATACTAATGGGAATTGAGTGTGGGCTAAGATTGCAAGCTAGGGAAAATTTGTAGAGTAGGTGGTGGCTGAGGAGTAGGAAACTCTTGAGGAGGAGGAGGAGTTGGATCTCGAGGAGGTGGATTCTCCTCTTCGAGCATAGCTACATCAGGGAAGAGGTTGAGTTATGGGCAACCAAGATACAGGTGTAGCAACAGGATTCTACCATTGCCCATCTCCAAGAATATATTGCTTAGGTTACTACTAAGAAGGATGCTACCTGAACATAGGTTATGGTCACTACACCTACAGTGCAGGGCTCTACAGGGGCAAATTTAGGGGTAGAGGTTAGGTGCCTACGGGGACTCTTGGATGATTATGATGCATAGATTACTAGTGATGCCACATACATCACCTCTATTCAAATATATATTAGGATGTTAGGAATCACACCTCGAGAGAGGCCCACATCATGATGGTCACAATGCAACATGCAGTTGACTTCAGGGTAGTCTTCCATTCATCCTAGTCAGAGGACCTAGACTCACATAGATAGACCTACCAGAGTTAGCTCACACCACTCACCTAGGGACCTAGCCATAGGTGGATGTGATACAGGGGGTGCAGGACCAGCTTGATCATTGTGTATTTGGATTTATTTTTAAGCGTAAGATCATGTGACCTACACAGTTGTAGCCTGTGGACAATTTTGTACCCTTATGTACTTATTGAACACATAGTTATATATATGAATTCATTTGATTTATGAATCATTATGTGTATGTTATGTTTATGTTTTTGGGTTTATGTGATGCAATTATAATCCTATGCTATGTGATGTATTGATGACATGTGATTATCGTGATGTGTACTTAGATGCTATGATATAGATGATTATATGGATTATGATATATGCATATATGGGTGCAATGCTTTATATGATTTGATTATTGCTATATGACGTGATGTATTGATGGCATGATGTGATGCATATGATTTACATGATGTGACCTTATATGTAGATGTATGATTCATGATTTATGCACTTATGGATGTATTAGCTTACATGATTAGATTATTGCTATATGATGGATGTATATGGATGCAATGTTATTGTTAATGCATGTTTAATTTTATTTAATTGTATTTATTAATTTGTGTTATTATGATGTGATGAATGCAATGTATATCATGTGTTGTGATGATGATCTAATGTGAATGAACCTGTATGCTTTAATCACTTAAACATATGGTATGGTATGATGTGAGTTTTAATAATCTAATGGATGGCACCACAGAATGTATACAAACCATGAATAAATGATAATACTTATAATAAGAATTAATAATTTAAACATCCTTATGTGAGATGATATGATGTAATATGTATGTATTTTCTCTATGAGTTTCTATAGATTAAAATATGTGCATAAAATAGTCAGTGGCCATCTAAGCATCATTGCTGATATTTATCTAGTATCTATTCTATTCCATGAACACATTTTAATCAATAGGCCCTTATAAAGAAAATTAATGGTGTGATGGATGATGTGATTTTTTGTTATGTAGGTATCTTTGAGGTTTTCTATGAGACTCAAACACCCTAGTTATCCTATCAAAAGTTGTATACTGACCATACAATACTCCTAAAACATATGGCTTTTGTCATAAAGACCTAGATATTCATTATCCCTATGTGTGCATATGAATATATTAGATTAATCATAAGCATACCCCGATGCCATGCGGGATTCATTCAACCCATTGTTGTATTGGTGATCCTCAAATGTTCATCATGATTCTATGTTGGACTTAGTTGTATTAAATGATTAGGCAATATTGGGTTACCAAAAGCTATCTCATCCTAATGCAAATATTGGTTTACACATAAGCAAGATACTAATGTAACAAACATATCATCATGCGTAAGGATGCCACCATTGCCAAGTTGGCTTGATGTCACTAAACCTATAATGAGGATCACCTTCCAGCTTGTCCAATACTGAGAATTATAAGGATTCAAATTCTGTTCCCTTATTTTCTTCACATTTATTTAGGATACTTTCTCATGTTTAGTGATGATAATAACTATTTATTTTTGTTAATTTTTGATTGATTTTATTTTGAGCAAGGGATTTGGGTAGTGATGATAATCACTGTTTATTTTACTTTTGACTTTTTGCTTTATTTCAGGATTTTTGCTTGTTTTGATAAAAGCAAGAGATTTTTCAGGTAGGACAAAACTTGTCCTTTTTCCAATTATCAACATTCTTGAACCGATCGCACAAGGGGATAAGAAAGGAAGATCCCATTCGCTTAAGGAAAATTAGACCACTTCATAAGCTTCATATTTCTCTTTTACCAACTAGGATTTTAGTGTGTTGATTAGTGATAGGATTTTGAATATGCAAGACACTATTAGAACTAGACCTCATCCTCTGCTAATCAAGACATCTTTCTACAAAGTCTTTTGATAACACCACTAGGTATGGCTGAGTGACTGAAAAACCTTAGTATATTCCTTATAGAAACTGGAAGGGGTTGTGTTGAAAAACATAGTTACACGCATGAATATAGACTTAAGGATGCATTATTAGGATACAAACCGTGGTGTCATTTGTAAGATTGCAAACTCAATCTATCCTAATGCAAGTGTAATGGATGGAGGTGCCTATATGGAATGCAACTCTATGGATGCACATATGAAATGCAAATGTTTTTGAGTCTTATTGATTATTGATTTTTGAATTTTTTTTTTTATTATTTTTTGGAGTTTTGATTATTTCATATGTTTTCGTATTTTCTTAATTTTAAATTATTTTTGTGCTTTTTATATATTTTTTACCAAAGGGATTAATGTGCCTTCGGGGCTTTTTGTAGGTTGACCAAGCAGCTTGGAGATGCCTTTGGAGCTTTTGTGAGATGACCAAGTGGCTTAGAAATGCCCTTGGAGCTTTTTGTGAGTGTGACCAAGTGGCTTGGAGATACCCTTGGAGCTTTTTGTGAGTGTGACCAAGCAACTTGGAGATACCCTTGGAGATTTTTGTGAGTGTGACCAAGCGGCTTGGAGATACCATTGGAGCTTTTTTTGAGTGTGACCAAGTGGTTTGGAATTACCCTTGGAGCTTTTTGTGAGTGTGACTAAGCGGCTTGGAGGTACCCTTGGAGCTTTTTGTGAGTGTGACCAAATGGCTTGGAGGTACCCTTGGAGCTTTTTGTACTTTTGATTTTTATGTTTTATGATTTGTTTGAATTTTTTATGTTTTATATTATTTTTGTAATTTTGATATATTTGAATGTTTTTGAGTTTTATGTATTTTATATGGGGAAGGCACAATACCTTAGGTACCCCTAGTGTGCATGTTACCAACTATAATTTATTTAGCCTATTTAGGAAGAGTAACATACATAAACTCTCCTACTTGGGGTATTGATATTTTTAGGGTGCCCTTGACTTTGTGGGTTGAAACGAGTGTATTGTCTGTGCGAAGCTTGCCTCTTTCTACTAGGTCTTGGTTCACCTTTTGGTATGACTTATAGCTATGAATATCATCCCCTTGTATACCATGGTACACACACAAGAGATCCTCATAAATGAAACCTTTCTTGGGCTCTCTTTGTCTAAATTTGGGCAACACAAATGCACTATTTGTGTACAACTTTCAAAACAAAGTTGCAGTGGTCATCCCAAAAGTGACCACTCAATGAGCTGGCTTGCTAGGCCTAGGACGCTGCAACTGAACTTGGGGCCTTAACTGAGATGATGCAGTCTCTATATTAACATGCTAAGATATTGTAGATGAAACCCCTATGAGGAAGACCTCACTATCTATGAGATCTTGAACCACACTCCTAAATTTATGGCAATCATGAATGCTATGGCCTTGCACTCGATGGTAGAGGTAGTAATGGTCCTCTCTGTAGCCCTTGGATTTGGATCTATTTGGGCCTAGAGGCTTGATTTATGGTAAGGTAATAACCTTAGCATCTTGTAACTTATGAAGGATAACTGACATAGGTATTTTCAAAGGCATCCAAATGCATTGCAGGTTTTTTAAGCGTGTTGCATGCATTTGACTACTTTAATGATTAGGTTAGACCTATGGTACATCAACTGATGGCTTAGTGGACCCCCCTTGCTCTTTTTATATGGGGGATGGATTGTGGACTAGCACCATATGTTGGTTGAACATCCTAAGCTACCCCTTATCAAGCATATTATATACCATGGCTCAAAAACCCTGACATGACTGAGTATCATGACCATATCGCCTGTGATATAGATAGTATGACTCCTCATCGTACCCTCTAGGTTTTGGGTAGTTTGGATACAAATTTTGCACCTTAGGTAAGATGATATAATCCATGGCACATAACCATTTAAAAACTAGAATTGTAGGCTCAGGCAGTGGGGGATACTTACCCTACTTTTGAGGCAGTCAAGTTGGAACTTATTCTGGATGAGGCTTTTCCCATGATTGCATATGGGATGGATTAACCTTATATGAGGGTTGCCTTTGTGGCTTTTATATTTTTAGTTGGTTCATGATATATTGCAATGTCTCACTCTGATCATATGTTAACACTCCATTCTATCTAGGTGATCCAGAATGGCTTGTAATGTAGATAATGACTTCATGTGTACCTCTAGCGATGAGATTGGAACCTCATCGTAGATTGATAGAGGTGAAATATTAGATGTTGAAGACTCATATGGTAATTTTGAATCATCCATTTCCTTCATTTGAGTTTATGTGGATGCTTTATGATGGTCCATTTTGTTAGTGGTATCCACATGCTCATGCTTGCCAACTTGGATGCCCCTATCTTGAGGTGAGGAAGACCCTTGTCCTTGCTCCTGGGAGCACCATGAAAAATGAGTTTGGAGTGACTATATTCATTGGTTTCAACCCCTTTGCCTTAGAATTTTTGGGTTGATTCCTATCCCATTTCGACTGCCTTAAATTTACTGGTTCATCCCACTTGATGTTGATTATCCCCAAAAATATGTGTGAGGTTTCTTCAGAATTGAGTTGTCTTGAATGGGACCCTCTAAATTGGTTCACAATGAGCCACTTTTTGATTGAGGGTTGATCAAGAAATATCATGAGATAGACCTCATCCTGAGTGGGTTGTATTCCTCTAATGGTGTGGAGGGCTTCTTCCATTTCATCCAATCATTTGACCAGACATCAAAAATAAGGATCGAAATATACCATATCATTATTGTATTCAAATTCCTCATCACTTATGAAGATACCATTTGCATTTGTTTCAAGCCCCAAGATGTGATGCACCTATCTTGGCCCTAGGTAGGAACTTTCTGTTGAGCCTTCTGACTCATAGCCACTTTTTATATATGTATATGCTCTTTATATGTCTAGACCAAGAGAGGTTATGTAAATAGCGAGGCCTATGATAGGCCAAGATGATATATTTCTCATCCTCATTGGAGACATATTCTATCTCTTCTCGCTCATCATGACTCAGTTCATACTCCCATAGAATGATCCTTGATAGGGTAGCTTCAAGTGAGAATTTTGGATGATAAACGTCAGGTGGGGCTATGTTGACCATGGCCATCTGTCTATTGCTGAAGTAAATTCTATTTGGGGGCTAATAAGGATTCCAATCGATGTATTCCTCTAACCCTAAGCTTATCCTGTCCAAGGATGTTTCTAGAGAATCATCTTGAATTTTGATGTAATAGCCTAACCCAACCCTGTTAGTGGGTAGCTGGTATTGCAGCTGATATGGCTGCCTACGCCCCTACTCGTATACATTGAGACCATAGCCATGCCAATGGCAACGTTCAAAGTATCTTAGAGCATACTCTAGATTTGAGAGATAATGAAAATTCATGGTGAATGGTTCATCATCATCTTCTTCAATGTATGAAGATTCTTGGGCATAGTCTTAACCACCATAGATGAATATGGTCTGGTTAGGGGGGATCCCTAGTGGAACTACCATCCCCACTAGCATTTTTGGGTCCTTCGATCATCCCATATATTGTGTAGACTCAATAATAGGTGTAAAGGTTATGTTCTCCACAAGCTATTCTCCTAGCCCTATTTTGGCCAAGTGTATTGTCGCTTGTGGTGTAGATGACCCTACAAATGAAGCAAGCGAGGAAAGTTATGGTACCTCCTCTACTTGATCTTGAGGATATTCCTCCTCCATGGGACTTGGAATATCTACAACTGCTATGGTTGGTAGCTCCTTAAGCTCCTCTTCTTCTACTAGGGGTGCTTTTAACTTCTAAGTGTCTTCTGGTTTAGATGTTGATGGTCTCTCAAAAGTACCAGTTTCTTTGGATGCAGGAGGTGGTGCTAGTGTAGATGGCCCTCCTTGCATTGATTTGCTCTTTTCATGTCTATGTGGTTGGATATGAAGGCCTTATGTATAGATACATTTATGGAAGAATAAAATATCCTAATAAGTCCACCTAATGCATGTATTAGAATGGCTCATCAATAGGGACCACATACACTTAACCTTTGTGCATGTACTTAACGCATTGGTGTTGGATCGAAGGAATGCACTTCATGTCCCTGATCTAGGGATGCCCTAGAAGAATGTTATATTGCATCACCCTTCCAATACAGGACATATTACGGGGATGGTCTTATGCCCCACCTTGATAGGTAGAACATTTTTTCCTACCGTAGAACTAATGCATCATTGAAATCCCTCAATGTAAAGGTGGTCGAGACAATGTTAGATTTAGGGATCTTGAGGTGCCCTATAGCTTTTATAGTGATGATGTTGATTGATGAGCATGTATCAATCAGGACCTGCTTGAAAGGTATGTCATTGATTGATGTAATAATGTGCATAGGTGAGTTTTCTAAGGTAGTAGGGACTACCTTAATTTTGTGATCATAGAATTGGATCACAGGATCTTGGTACTGTTGTACTTGCCCCATGAAATTAGTGAATGCATTCAAGTTCTAGGGCTAGATCTTGATTGATCTCAAAATCTCCATCAAAGTCTGCCTATGCCTGGGGGACTATTATATGAGCTCATAAATTGATAACTTGACTAGAGTCATTTGTAGATTTTACTCCAATCTACTTTGGATTGTGATAATAGGTCATGCTAGTGGACTTGGGGGATTGTTGTGCACCTGTCTATATTGAGGTGCAACCAGGACATTAATAAGAGTCATTGGAGGCTTTGGTTGGCCATATCACTGGCTTCTAGTTGCCACGTTGACAATCTCAACCATTTTGATGCATTTGTGATTAGGTAGCTTGACTTGTACTTGGTTGACTTGGGTACCCTAATCCCTAGGGGCCTCATGATTTGGCAATGGGTTCTTGAATATACCCATATCTCTATTATCGATAGCGAGTGGGTTGTCAAATTTTAACTCTCCTTTTTTAATCATATATTGCACCATGTTTTTGAACCCGATGCAGGTTTTAATATCATGCCCCGATATTCTATGATACAGGCAGTGCTGCTCTTCCCTATATCCCCTTGGTTTAGGATGATTATGGTCCAAAAGTTACACCTCAAGAAGTCTAAGCTCTGAGCCTCACTCAATTAATTAAAAATTGACTGCATCAATTTTGATAAGGGTGTGTAGTAGTGAGGTGATGGGTAGTCGTTATACCATCATTAAATCTCAAAGATCTTATCAATCCGGGGTGGTGTCCAAGGCTATCTATGATAGAAAGTTCAAGTAGGGTTGTAGTTCAGTTCATTTGGAAGCATCAGGTCTTATTGGTGGAATTGATTGTGTGGGGGTTTTGTGTCACTTCTACCCCTAAATTGCATAAATTTAACTTTAATCTATTTGCAAGAATGAAAAACTAATTGTTGTCTGCAAAAATAAAGTCCTAATTACAATTGCTAAATTGAGACTTAATTGATTTGTAGAAGGAAAATCCTAATTACGAGTTGCTAAATGAGAAACCTATTTACTTTTGCAATGATGAGATAAAACAAGTAATCAACTTTTGTCAATACTCTGAAACAGAAGGTCGTCAATCTTCTGTGTAGTGTTTGACAACAAAAACAAGAATGCAGGAAATTATAGAAAACTTGTAAATTGTTGGAAATATAAATTGCAAGGAATTGGAAAATTACTGAAAAATAAAGAAACTGATTATATCTATTGCTGATTACATCACAAATGTAAAATAGATGGATAAAAACTAAAACAAAAATCAAATACCACAAAATGCTGAAATTGACAAGTTCCACTACTTATTCTACTGCAGCAAAATCAGGACTGAAAACCTGTCTGTTAGTCCTTCTCCTAGATCTGAAAGTGGTCGGCCTCCTTTTCCAGAAGAAGGTATAATTTCTTCTCTAAGTCTTACTCACACTCAGACATAACAAAATAAATGAAATGAAAACTGCACTTTTATTGCTTCAGAAACATAATTACAATTCTGCTGAAATCTATTACAGATCTACAATCTATTATAGGTCTATTATCTCTAATATGTCTAATCTCTAATCTAATATTTCTAATATCTAATATATCTCAATCTGGATGGGAGCCATCTTTTATAGATGCCTAAAATCTAATTATAAACAGAAAATATGTTGTTCCTAATATCCTGTAGAATTTCCTGGGTTTATCCTAGAATAGGATCAATCTGATATTTTCCATAAATGGTGGCTTTGGATAGCAAAGTTATATGGGAGATATTTCCCTTAACTTTCTCAACCTTCTTATCCCCTTTTTCACCGCCAAAAGTCAGTCAACAAGTCAAAAAGTGCATTCTATTTTCATTCCGAAGATAAGTGGCTCATTCCGAAGATAAGTGGCTCATTTCGAAGATAAGTGGCTCATTCCAAATATACTACAATTCTCATTCCGAAGATACTGCAATTCTCATTCCGAAGATACTACATTTCTCATTTCGAAGATCCGCTCATTTCGAAGACACTGTGTTTTCTCATTCCGAAGACATTGTGTTCATTTCGAAGACACTGTGTTCATTCCGAAGATCTTTAGAATGACCAACTGTGTTGACTCCAAATGGTTTTGGCTGCATTTCTCAAGTGGATTAGCCCTTAGGATCATATTACAATAGTCTTCATTCTTCCTTGGATGTGAATTCCATGCCTTGCCATTCAATGGAAGCTGGCTGGAATTTATATGGAAAAACCAGTTTTCTGTTGCACAGTAATAAGTCTTTGTACTATTTGCTGAATTTAGAGAAACTAATGCTTAATGATTATCAAAATAAGACTAGTGAAATGTTGCTGTCAACCTAAGCATGACAATATAACATAAAACTATACAAGAACTGTTAAAAATCAGAATATAATGTCCTTAATACTTCAATCATGCAAACAGTTAATACACAGCATATTAAATCAACTTAACTAGCATATAAGATAATTCACAAGAGTTTTTAGGTAGTTTTAACTATTTAAAACATGCTATAAATGAGGCTTATTCAGGCCTCATCATTCCCCCCCAACTTATATTAATGCATGCCCTCATGCATTGCTATGGGCTATGGAGTCACGAGATGTCCATACTCATATTCCATGTTTCATAGAACAATTTAGTGCCTGTGTAATTTCTCATGAAGGTTTATGAGTCATTCTTCAAACTGATCATCTAGTTGGGAATCCTCTTCAAAATAGGAGAAAACTAGAGTAATGATGGTTGGAGGCCTAAATCTGAGACCTACCCAATAATGTTGCATAAAGGTATTTCTCTGGATTGAGAATTCCACTTTCTGCTATAATTCTCTAATCAATAACATATTTTCTTTCCTCAATCCATCTCATTTGTATTTTTATAACACTCTTGGCTACTGTCAATTTTTTTGTGATGTCCACCTCCTCTTCTTCATTTGACTCGGAAACTAATACTGACAAATCAACTACAGTTTTCTGCTCAAAAAATGATCTCATCCTCTGCTTCAGACCCCTACTCCTATACAGGAGGTTCCATGAAATTATCTATGATTATATCCAAATTCTCAGTGGCTTGTTGCACTTCTATGACATCAGGGCTATCTTGTCTAGTCTTCTCTTCAATCATTTGTTCTTTTATCTCTTTTTGTTGGAGTCTTGTAGACCTCCTAGTCCTTAATGTATATTTTCTCTTCTTGCCCTATTTTCTTGTGGTAACAGGGGCTGTAGGGATAGCTTCAAGCTCTTCACTAGGAACTTCACTCTTATATTCTGACAGATAAGTAACATCTTTAGAAAAATGAACCCTCTTCTATTTTATTTTTCTATTGTCAGTTTTAGCTCTTCTCTTCTTAGTCTATGAGTTTGATGGTTTTGTTGCTGCTGCTGGGTGTTTTTTTTTTTTTTGCAATAGCCTCTGCAATAGTTCCTATTTCTTCTTCTACAATAGCCTCTGCAGTAGCTATTTCTTCTTCTGCAATAGCCTCTGCAACAACTGTTTCTTCTTCTGCAACAACATCTACAGCATCTGTTAGGTCACTGATTTTTGGTTGCTACAGGGTTTGCTCTTGTTCTTCTTCAGAAAGAATAATTTTTTTTTTTTTCTTGTAATCATTAGCAAATATGTCTTCGGAAAGAAAATATGGCACACTTCCTTATTCTGTGCTCTGAACACCTGGCCATCAATCATTGGACATCCTTGCCATCAAATTTTCTTTACTATTTTTAGCTTGTCCATTCTGCATGCAAATTTTCCCACATGAGTGGTTATTATCAATGAATGGTGGTGGCATGTTTGTTAAATCTTCATTCCGAAGATTATGTTTCATTCTGAAGACTAAGCTGGGCATTTAATTTGAAGATAACCTCATTCCGAAGATAAACCTTCATTCCGAAGACACACCTTCATTCCGAAGACACACCTTCATTTTGAAGACACACCTTCATTCCGAAGACAAACCTTCATTCTGAAGACACACCTTCATTCCGAAGACAAAGCTTCATTCTGAAGATACCACGGTTATTTGAAGATACAACAGTCATTCTGAAGACAACAGAAACCAACATTTTTCTCTTTCTCCAAGCATGTTTTGTTTATGCCAACTCTTATGAACACTTTTATACTAATGGTTAATTGTCATATACTATATATCAAATATTTACAATGAGAAAAGTGCAAGAAACATATATACCTGGTTAAAACAAGTTAATGCAAGTTTTGAAATATGACTGCTTCTGTTGATATTCTGTCGAGGCTTCCTGCAACACTTCAAAAACAAGTGCAGTTGGTGAATTTGTACAATGATGACTCAGAACTTTCAAGGTTATGCATGCCAAAAAACTGGTTTTCATGCATACCAACTCAGTAGTGCCTTAGAAAAGGTTTTCACTACTGAGCTATTCATTTTTCTCTTTTTTTTTTTCTCTTTAACCTCTCCTTTTCTCTCCTTTTTTTTTTCTTTGTCTTTTTTATTCTGATTGTGCCCGTGAAGGAATTCATGACTTCCCTGAAATCATGCCCATGAAGGAATTCACAGCCAAAATTTATTCATCTTTTTGTTTTCTATTTGTTTTCTATTTTTTTTTCTTTTTATTTTTAAGATTCAAAGATATGATTATTTGGAATCTTCATCAGAAGAAGAAGCCTCTTCTATCAAATGTAACTGTGTGAAATACCGAGCAAATTCCACTTTTGTTAGTGGTTTATGGTACAACTGTAAAAGATGTCCATTCACCACTAATATCCTCCTTAAATCATCAACTAAATAAAGTTGAACAACTTCATTCTCAAACTCCCCTGGTTCATCCTTGCTGCTCTTAATGTGATCATCATGCCACATTTTCCATTTTTGTTGAGTGAACTCTATTTGGTGAAGTGCTTCCAACCAAAGTTCATCAAATGCATTCAACAGCAAAATTTGTTTTTTTGTACCTGCAACAACTCAATGCCAACTGCTAAAGATGCATAAAATGTTAGTAAAGCATTAGGATGTTGCACCAATATATCAAACAAATTTGCTCCCTGGTTTTTAGTCAACCAACTATTGTTGTTCAAAGGTTGTTTTGGTTGTATTTCAGTTTGTTTTGTACCAGGCTGATTTGAATTGGTTCTTGGAGAATTTTGAACATTTTCAGAAAAAACAAACTTTTTGGAGGAATTCACATTTTTATTTACAACAATGGAGGCCAAAACTAAAGTATTATTTTCATTTTCCTTATGTGTTCTAAGAAACTGTGGGCTTTCTGTACAATCATACTTAGGTGTAATAAGTTTACCTGAAAGCAAGTTAACTAATTTTCCACCTTTTTGTATGGTTTTAGGATATACTTTCTTCTTTTTTCTTGGTTTTCTAAAACACATTTCTTGAACAATCCTATTAATGATTGGTACAACTTGAGGTAAAGGGATTGTAATAGTTAAATGTTCTAATTCCTTTATCAAATCTGATTGTGAAGATGTTGTTTTTGAAATTTTAGACTGTTCAAAATATGATACTTTATTTGATGAGGTATCTTGTTCTTCTTGATGTTGTAGTGTGGATTTGTTTTCATGTTCATTATTTTTAACTTCACTTTCTACACTGATAAGTGGAATAGGTTCAAGCAATGGTTCACCTGAACACAACTGAGTTTTAACACAGTCACTAACATTTATTAGGGCTATATTTTTTGATTCAACCATAGAGACAGGGGTTACCTGTTTAACATGATTTGGACTGACCACAGGTTGAGTTGAAAACAAAGGTTGTTTTAATTTTTGTTGTTGTTGTCCATGATAGAAATTATGGATATGATTAGGCAACAAATTTGATTTTTCTTTTTGATAATGTTGCTGCCCTTTGTACAGATTTTGATGTTGTACCCATTGATATCCCTGTAATTTTGGCTGCAACCATGGTGGATGTTGTTGATTCCATTGTTGTTGCATCCATCCATGTTGAGACCATGCTTGGGAGTATGCCCATGGTGGTTGACTCCAACATTGTTGAAGTGGACCTGAAGCATACCATGGCATATACCAAGGATTATTTCCCCAATGTGCAGGAAATTGAGAAGCATTATGATATGGAAATTTATGAAAATTATTCCCTTGTCCTTGTCCTACAAAATTGATTTTTTTCATAGGTTGAGACTATTTTTCAAAGACACTTTTAAGTTCTGGCAATAAACTACACTAATTTGTGGGGTGTCCTAATTGACAAATGCTACATGTAGAAGGTATAAATATTTTGTTCAAAGGACAATCATGAAGAGAGTGTTGCTTTTTACATTCTGAACAATAGATGGCGGAAGATTCAGTAGATTCATTTTTTTCATCTAATGTTCTATCATGTACTAAAATATCAGCCTCTTTCATGCATTCTTTCAAATCATGTTTTTCATTACCAATTCTATGTTTTCTATGCCTTGAATGAGAGTAATTTTTACAGAGTTTAATAATTTCCTGAAATTTAAGTGCATTTGTATCTCCTCTTCCCAAGATATCCAATGCATCCCTAGATTCATCTTGTAGTCCCCTTAAGAATATGACTTTGCAAATTTCAGGTTCAACACTTCCACATCTCTTATGAACAAAAGAAAATATGTCTAGATAATCTTCTAAGATTTCATTTTCCTCTTGTTTCATTGTAAGAATTTCATCATTTTGATTCTTGACTTGACAATATTCTTGGTATCTCTCCAAGAATATGTTTTCCATCTCATCCCAAGTTCTAATTGAGTCAGGTGCTAAGGTGATAAACCATCGTAGAGCTAACTCTTTAAGAGTGGAAGGAAATAGTTTGAGCTTTTGATTGTCATTAGTGTAATCATGAGCTTGACATACAATTTTAAACTCAAACAAAAACATATCAGGATCTTCGGATGTAATTCCCTTGAAATTTGGTAATACTGCAGGTGAAATGACCTTCATGGGAGCATTTTGATTAAGATCTAGTTGGATGGGATTTTGAAAAGTTTTGGCAGGTGCACTAGTTGCACTAGGGTGGAGCACATTGTTGGCTCTACCTTGATTCTCTTGTGAGCCTTCCATTGTAGGTTCCCAAAAAAAATTATAAATCTTGTCAAATTTTCCTGATTGTATGGATTTGTCAAGAGAAAATGGTGTTGAACTACTTAATTTTCCTTCTTGTAATGATTTCTCAAAGGATCTTGCAGTCTTGGAAGTGGATGATTGGGATTCTTTGAAAATTCCAACATTTTTGGAAATAAAAAATTTAGACATTTTTGACATAATTTCAACCTCTTGTGAAATTTTTCTTCTTGTGGTTTCTTGCTTATTTCCTAAATGGATTGAAATACAATTTACCAATAACAATTACTTATACCAGTCATTACATTCAGATTTTACTCTAAAATTCACAACTTAGCATATTTAATAATTATTGGACTACTTTTCACCTTCTAACAACACCGTGTTCCCCGGAAACGGTGCCAAAATGATGGGTAGTCGTTATACCATCATTAAATCTCAAAGATCTTATCAATCCGGGGTGGTGTCCAAGGCTATCTACGATAGAAAGTTCAAACAGGGTTGTAGTTCAGTTCATTTGGAAGCAGCAAGTCTTATTGGTGGAATTGATTGTGTGGGGGTTTTGTGTCACTTCTACCCCTAAATTGCATAAATTTAACTTTAATCTATTTGCAAGAATGAAAAACTAATTGTTGTCTGCAGAAATAAAGTCCTAATTACAATTGCTAAATTGAGACTTAATTGATTTGCAAAAGGAAAATCCTAATTATAGTTGCTAAATGAGAAACCTATTTACTTTTGCAATGATGAGATAAAACAAGTAATCAACTTCTGTCAATACTCAGAAACAGAAGGTCGTCAATCTTCTGTGCAGTGTTTGAAAGCAAAAACAAGAATGCAAGAAATTATAGAAAACTTGTAAATTGCTGGAAATGTAAATTGCAGGGAATTGGAAAATTACTGAAAAATAAAGAAACTGATTATATCTATTATTGATTACATCACAAATGTAAAATAGATGGATAAAAACTAAAACAAAAATCAAATACCACAAAATGCTGAAGTTGACAAGTTCCACTACTTATTCTACTGTAGCAAAATTAGGACTGAAAACCTGTCTGTTAGTCCTTCTCCTAGATTTGAAAGTGGTCGGCCTCCTTTTCCAGAAGAAGGTATAATTTCTTCTCTAAGTCTTACTCACACTCAGACATAACAAAATAAATGAAATGAAAACTGCACTTTTATTGCTTCAAAAACATAATTACAATTTTGCTGAAATCTGTTACAGATCTGCAATCTGTTACAGGTCTATTATCTCTAATATGTCTAATCTCTAATCTAATATTTCTAATATCTAATATATCTCAATCTAGACGGGAGCCATATTTTATAGATGCCTAAAATCTAATTATAAACAAAAAATATGTTGTTCCTAATATCCTGCAGAATTTCCTAGGTTTATCCTAGAATAGGATCAATCTGATATTTTCCATAAATGGTGGCTTTGGACGACAAAGTTAGATGGGAGATATTTCCCTTAACTTTCTCAACCTTCTTATCCCCTTTTTCATCGCCAAAAATCAGTCAACAAGTCAAAAAGTGCATTCTATTTTCATTTCAAAGATAAGTGGCTCATTTCGAAGATACTGCAATTCTCATTCTGAAGATACTGCAATTCTCATTCTGAAGATACTACAATTCTCATTTTGAAGATACTACATTTCTCATTCCGAAGATCCGCTCATTTCGAAGACACTATGTTTTCTCATTCCAAAGACACTGTGTTCATTCCGAAGATCTTTAGAATGACCAACTGTGTTGACTCCAAATGGTTTTGGCTGCATTTCTCAAGTGGATTAGCCCTTAGGATCAGATTACAATAGTCTTCATTCTTCCTTGGATGTGAATTCCATGCCTTGCCATTCAATGGAAGCTGGCTGGAATTTATATGGAAAAACCAGTTTTTTGCTGCACAGTAATAAGTCTTTGTACTATTTGTTGAATTTAGAGAAACTAATGCTTAATGATTATCAAAATAAGACTAGTGAAATGCTGCTGTCAACCTAAGCATGACAATATAACATAAAACTATACAAGAACTATTAAAAATCAGAATATAATGTCCTTAATACTTCAATCATGCAAACAATTAATACAGAGCATATTAAATCAACTTAACTAGCATATAAGATAATTCACAAGAGTTTTAGGCAGTTTTAACTATTTAAAACATGCTATAATTGAGGCTTATTCAGGCCTCATCACGAGGTGGCTTACACTCCTTGTTGTGACCTTGGTTGTTCTTTGGGTCATAATTAGTTGGTAGGGGCTGATATTGATAATTCTAGGGTTGCTAGCCAGTCCCATCCTTCGGTGTAGCTAATACAACTTGATTTACTTGAACAAAATTGTCCTACTTTTATTTGTATTTGTCATTTCAATTATTCTTGTTCCACTCCTTGGTTTTAAGTTTTATGTCTCCCTCATATACCTTTATGTATTCAATGAGATTGGCTTGAGCCAAGGCATATTCAAATGAAGCATACTACTGCAGTTGTAATAGGAAAGAGATGTTTTTTGAGTAGCTCTTTGTGAAAATTCAGATGAGCTCTTTAGTGGGGATAGATAATGATAATTTCACCATGATATTTCTCCACCTATCCCCATAATCCATCACTGGCTCATCATCATACTACCTTAGATTAGCTAGATCATATAGGTTCACCTTCTTCTTAGTGCTGAAGGAGAAGCATTCTAAAAATATATTGACCAACTACTGAAAACTAGCAATGTTATGCTTTGGAAACTGATTGAACCATTGAGTTGTGCCTAAAAATATCATTATGAACATTATTAGCATCAAGGCATCATTATTTTCAAGATGGAATCATGCATTCATGAAGTTAATGACATGATCTTGCGTATCTTCTTCACCCTTGAACTTGTCTAGCTTAGGCATCTCAAAGTGCCTAGGGTATGTAGGACTAGGGACTGATGGGAACAGAGGTTGGTTGTGTATCTTGCTTAAAGTAGACTTCAACCCAGTCGTATCTCACTTTTAGAGAGATTTTATTATCTCAACGAGTGTTTTATATACCTTCAAGGCAATGATCTTATGTTCTTGAAGGTCCACTCATGGTGGCAAAGGAGATAATCCTATATCTATTCTACTTGGGCATCTATATTCATCCTTCCTCACCATAGGAGGAGATTCAGAATATGTCTAATCCTGATCTTCCATCCTTACATGTTCCTCATCAAGTTGCATTTGTTCGGGATCTAGGCATTGTTGCTATTGTGAGCCATGGTGAGTGTACTAATCTCTATGCCTAGTGAGCCTTTCATCAATGTGCCTATCCTATTGGTATTCCTCACCATTTGTATGTATGTTGGCTTGAGCTAGCTGGTTGACTTGCTCTTCCATCAAGAACTTCTCATATTGGTACAAGCACCTCTCTCTTTGTTCCTTTTGCTCGAGAGTGTCTGCATGCTTTCACTCAATGCACAATGCTTCTTCCAACCTTTGTATGCAATCATACTGCTCTACTACTGAATATTCTTACCTTTTTAACTCCATGCAAGGAGTCCTAATGTGTAGGCCCTTCAAGGAGGCCCTTATTGTGTTCTTGAACTTACTAACTAGGGTGAACTACTCTATGTATTGTGTTAAGTGTTGAGTGCCCCCATGGTTAGAAGTAATGTACATGTTGTAGGGTCATTTTGAGGCTTCCCCTGGTTCATTGGGGAGTCTAGAAGTTATGCTATGTGAACTTTATAAAGTAGAGTGTGTAGACACAAAAATCGCATCAATCCAATTATGCTACTGAAAGCAATGGCTAAATTGATGCACAAAGCCCTTAGGGCAGCCCTCAGAGGTCATGTAGTGGTTCTAGCCACTCCTGGTAGTCATACTCAATTCAAAATTAGTAATCAAATACTTAATTAGGCAATTGCAAGACCCAATGGAATATGCAAATGAATTTGGGCTTAATTTTTAAAATCTAACCACATGGGTTATCTTAGAATGCTTAATTATGCTTATTGTACAAATTTCATAGGTTTTGAACATGTTTAGGTCAAGAAATTACATGCTTTGGGTTTTGCAGGTTGGGGAAGTGCACTGTAATTATGCACCACCAATGGACACAATTTTGATGCAATTTTAGGTTCAAGTTATGGAATGCATTGGGAAGCAACGTATGACTTAAATATTAGCGACACAAGAAGCGATGACTTTTGGCCTACCCACCTTGAGTGTGGGTACGCAGAAATACAGTGGATGTGAACCACGTTCCTTGGAAATATTTTAATCCTTGGGTACCCTAATTTTGTAACAAGTTGTATCAATAATTTGAGCCCTCAAGGGGGATGTTTTGTAACTAGATCTGATCCACATTATTAATAAGAAATTAGATTATTTGCTTTATTTCTTGTTATTAGCTTTCATTTTCTCCTTTAATTTCATGCGTTCATTTTGGCATTCTTAGGTGATAGAATATACATGCAACTTGTTATTAGAATTTAGGTGCACTTTTTTTCCCTACTTTAGAGTGTTTAGTGGCAATGCTTCTCGAAGCTAGTCTTGATAGAAATCAATCTAGCTCATCAATTTTTTTGGTTCTCCATGGTTTACCCCTCAGAGTCTTATTTGCACCAATGAGCTCATAATCATAGGGTATCATCCCATTTGCAAGGATGCTATATGATGTCCTAGGTCTAAGATTGGGCATAGCCCTAATGTCTTGCCCCTTAGTGGGCTAATATTTCCTATGTGTATCATGTGAAACTTGGTATCTTGCAACCCCTATATGTTGATGTGATGATGGAGGCATTGATGCCCCATCATGCCTATGTGAATATGGAGGACGTGATGCCTCTGCATACCTATGTGAGGAGGAATACCTTGAGGCTTCCTCATGTCTGTGTGATGAGGGAGGTCATGATGCCTCCGTAGGTTTATGTGAGGAGGAAGGCCTTGATGCTTCCTCATGTTTGTGTGATGAGGGAGGTTGTGATGCCTTCGTAGGTCTATGTGAGGAGAAAGACCTTGAAGCCTCCTTGTGTCTATGTGAAGATGGAGATCATGATATCTCTACATACCTATGTGAGGAGGAAGGCCTTGAGGCCTCCTTATGTTTGAGTGAAGAAAGAGGCCATGAGGCCTCTTATTGTATCTATGATGAGGGAGGCCTTGAGGCCTCACCATGCCTACATGATGAGGGACTAGGATGTGGTTCCCTTATTAGGGTTTCTCGATGAGTCCCCCCAAGGGTGGAGTTGTTGCTCCTAGGACTTACTAAAATTTGTTTGATGACACTATGGGTGGGTGTTTCAACTCTAGTGTGACTGTGAGTGCGCAAATCATTGTGTCTTGCCTCTCAGTGCTGGACTGAGGGTGGTTGCTCTGCATGCATACCATGGTAAATGATAAGTTATCTTATTATGTGAATTCCAAATCACACAAATAATCACAAATAGATATTTATCTTGATTAAGGATTTATGTGTGTTTCCTGGATTTATGTGTGTTTCCTAAGCTATTTTATGCATTTTGATTTATTGAATATGCATAAGGTAACTCTCATCATATTTTATACTTTCGTTGGATGATAATCTTGAGGTAAAATGTTTTCACTTGTATTATCGCAACTTCATAACCTGGTGATGAAATATAGGTTGCATAAACCCCCCAAAGTATGGCAATGAAAACCCACACCCAAGAAGAGAGCACAGGTCCTACCAAACCCTCACCTAGTCTCACTCGATCAACGTCATACTCTTTGTAAAGGAGTATATACAAATTTTATGGGCTACATCAGTTCTTGGGTCTAGTATTGGCCAAAATATTGGGTACGTGGGAGTTGAGGTAGAGAGTGGAGATGAAATCCACCTCACTTGGACCTCTACTGATGGGTGGTCATGACTTCCACCTCATCAGCATTTAGCATGGAATGTGGTGTGTGTGATTCATTTTAGCCTTGCATGTAAATAAAATGCATCATAGAGCAAACATGATTCTTTCCTATATGCCTAAGATAAGATACATGTTCAATTTAAAAATATGCATGTATTTATATGATTCTTCAAAAGATGCATTCTATTTCATGTATAGATAGCCACTGGTTGGGCCGTGAGGCAAGTAGATTAAGCAAACAAAAACCTAGAATTTTGGGGACTAGGGTAGACCTTACAAGCAGATGCTCGATGTTCCTAGAAGTGCCTAGAGGAAACTAATGAAACTCTATGAATCTAATGTAATTTTTATATTTTTATTTAGATTTTCTCAATTAAAATGTGATTTAAGTTTGTTGTTTCTAGACTAAAAAGTTGCAGATAGAAAACACAAAAAAACTATATAGGGATACCAACCTTAAATCCTGCTTTGGTGATGGAGACTCTACCCTCCACTATATTTTCTATAGGTTGTTATCTACTAGAGTGACTAGTTCTGATCACTGACTGCAGGAGTGACCAAGACCTTCTAGTTGCTATTGAACAAAGCAACAAAACCTTAGGTTGTTGTAGACCAGAGTGATTGAACCTATACATAAAAACCTATGAATATCAATAAATCGATAAAAAACAAAAAATTAGTGGGATCCCACTATGATTGCCATCTATGAGACCTCGGGGAGTGCACACCGATAGTTCAAATGCTTGCAATGATTTATTATTATACCAAATATAAATGTAATTAAAGATGAAGCAATGATCAAAATGTATAAAGCAAAGTTAAATAATAAATATAGATATCCTTTATATTATTTATTGATCTTAGGAATCATATCTGGTTACAATATTTGTCCCTCTGAGGGATACCAATTTGATACAATAGATTTTACAAGCAAAGAATCAGTGATGTAAATAACATCCCATCACAAGGGTTGGTGCACTTCTACGGGATTTCTACTCCCACACACGAACTTGTATGAGGGCTCATCGATACCTCCTCAAAATATACTCCTGGAGGGATCCTCGCGCTCTACTGTCTTGACCTAGTCCTGAAACCTTTGAATCTGCATGTAAGAGAATCAACAAAGCATGATTAAATAGGATAGGTGGCCTCCCTAGATGAGGCCATTTTATTAATGAATCAATTAAATCAGATAACTAAACATGATATGAATGAAAAAATACTAGATGTAAATGATATATATGTGTAAAACTAAAAAATATTGAAAGTAATGTAGTGCAAAGACTAGATCTATGCCATGTAAAGAGAAATAACCTACACATCTGATATATATATATATATATATATATATATATATATATATATATATCAGATGTGTAGGTTATTTCTCTTTACATGGCATAGATATATATATATATATATATGCTAAATGATAAAATGAAATAGATGAAGATTAATGCTAAGATCAATGTAAATAAACATTTTTGCCTAGCTATGACCATGGGCCGTTGTTAAACACAATGACCTTTGACTCAAAGGTTACCTCATGTCTCTATGGCCTACATCGTTTACTCCCTTGCCCTGAATTGAAGATAAAGGACTGCTAGTTGTGCCTCAGTGCACTGATTTGTGGTGAATAATAACTAATTTGAATAGCAATAATGTAGTTTCTTCTTAGATGGATAACACGTCATTGCTCCTCAAGGTTGCATAGATTCACTCTCCAATCTGGTAGGGCTTCGCTGCATAAACTCTAAAAATTGTCTCTCCTTTGCTTTGAAAATTGCACCCTTCATATGGTGCTTGGGATCCAGATCCATATCTAGATTTGGATCTGGATCTTGCATGTGAACTGGCCATCCCAAAAGGAATACCCAATCACAACTGTGCTGGGAATGCTAGTTAAGAGGAATTATAGGAAATCCTCGCCAACTTCCCTTATGCAGACTACCACTTTTATTCGATATTTGGGCTTTCTTCAATGGTAGTTTTTATTTGAAATCTAGCCACTATCATTTTCAGTGGCTAGGGTTGGCCACTCTGAGTTTGAGTGGACAAGATGACCAACCACTCTAATTTAGAACGGTTGAGCCTGAATGGGCTAGAACTACCCCATTTGAGTGGTTAAGACCATTTCTTGCTCTTGGAAAGGTCCAAGGTTTAGTCATATGGTTTGCAAACGTGCCCATATGGGTAGTCTCCTAAACATGACATGTTTTAGGTGTCTATAGGGGTATGAAGTGAGGGGTATGAATTTAAGGGTATGAGACCTTAATTGATTAAAGAAGTGTTTTTTTTTTTAATTTTAATTTTATTTAATTGTAAACTTTAATTAAAAAAATAGAAACTTTAAAATTTTTATTTTTATTGTAATTTTTTTTTTTCTTAGGAACTTTCAAATTTAAAATTTTCAATTAAAACATTAGAAAATAACTTTTTTTTCAAAAACATTAGAAAATAAAAAAAGATCAATATTTTTTTCAAAAAAATAAATCATTGTTTCTTTGTATCCCTCAGTTCACACCCCTAACTTCATACCCCTTTTTTCATAGCCCTAATTTCATACCCCTTTCTTCGTACCGCTCACTTCATACCTCTCACTAATTGAATACTTACAAAAACCAATTCTTTAATTAATTAATGTCTCATACCCCTAACTTCATACCCCTCACTTCATACCTTTAGATAATTGAATACTTACAAAAACCACTTCTTTAATCATTTAATGTCTCATATTCCTAACTTAAGGTTTTAGGGTTTAGTTAAAGAAGTTCTCTTTGTAAGTATTCAATTAGTTAGGGGTATTATGGTAGGGGTATGAGACATTAATTGATTAAAGAAGTGGTTTTTGTAAGTATTTAATTAGTTAAGGGTATGAATTTGATGGTATGAAGTGAGGGGTATAAAGTAAGGTGTATGAAGTTAGGGGTATGAAATGAATGAAGTTAGGGGTATGAAGTGAGGTGTATGAAGAAAGGGGTATGAAGTTAGGGGTATGATGAAAGGGGTATGAAGTGAATGAAGATAGAGGTATGAAGTGAGAGGTATGAAGTGATGGGTATAAGACATTAATTTATTAAAGAAGTGGTTTTAATAAGTATTTAATTAATTAAGCATATGAAGTTAGGTGTATGAAGTAAGGGGTATGAAGTTAGGGGTATGAAGTTAGGGAGTATGAAGAAAGAGGTATGAAGTAAATGAATTTAGGGGTATGAAGTGAGGGGTATGTGACCTTAATTGATTAAAGAAGTGGTTTTTGTAAGTATTCAATTAGTTAGGGGTATAAATAAAGGGATATGAAGTGAGGGGTGTGAAGAAAGGGGTATGAATAAATGGGTATGAATTTAGGATTATGAATAAAGGGTATGAAGAAAGGGGTATGAAGTTAGGGGGTATGAAGTTAGGGGGTATGAAGAAAGCAGTATGAAGAAAGCAGAATTAAGAAAGGGGTATGAAATTAGGGGTATGAGACATTAATTTATTAAAGTTAGGGGTATGAAGAGAGGGGTTTTAAGAAATGGATATGAAGTAATGGGTATGAAGAAAGGGGTATGAATTAAGGTCTATGATATTAGGGGTATGAATTTAGGGGTATGAGACCTTAATTGATTCAAGAAGTGGTTTTTTTCCATTTTAATTTTGTTTAATTGAAAAATTTAATTAAAAAAAAATTAGGAACTTTAAAATTTTAATTTTGAATTTATTTATTAATTTTTTTTCTTAGGAACTTTAAAATTTTAAATTTTTAACCTTAGAAGAAAAAAACAAAAAACGTTAGAAAATCAATTTTTTGTAAAACATTAGTAAATCTAAAAAAATAATGTCTTTTAAAAAAAAATCAATGTTTCTTCATACCCCTCACTTCACACCGTTAACTTCATACCCCTTTCTTCATACCCTTAACTTCATACCCCTAACTTCATACCCCTTTCTTCATACCCCTAACTTCATGCCCTTCACCTCATACCCATCACTTCATACCTCTCACTAATTGAATACTTACAAAAACCAATTATTTAATCAATTAATGTCTCATACCTCTAACTTCATACCCCTAACTAATTGAATACTTATAAAAAATACTTATTTAATCAATTAGTGTTTCATACTCCTAAATTAAGGGTTTAGTGTTTAGTTAAAAAAGTAAAATTTGTAAGTATTCAATTAGTGAGGGATATGAGACATTAACTAATTAAAAAATGGTTTTTGTAAGTATTTAATTAGTTAAGGGTATGAAGTGAGGAATATGAAGTAAGGGGTATGAAGTTAGGGTTATGAAAAAAGGGGTATGCAGTGAATGAATTTAAGGGTATGAAGTGATGGGTATGAGACCTTAATTGATTAAAGATGTTGTTTTTTTAAGTATTCACTTCATACCCCTTTATTCATACGCCTCACTTCACACCCCTTACTAATTTAATACTTAAAAAAACCAATTCTTTAATTAATTAATGTCTCATACCCCTAAATTCATACCCCTCACTTCATACCCCTAGAAGAAAGAGTTATGAAGTGAATGAAATTAGGGGTATGAAGTGAGGGCTATGAGACCTTAATTGATTAAATATGTGGTATATGTAAGTATTCAATTAGTTAGGGGTATGAAGAAAGAGGTATTAAGTGAGGGGTATGAAGTGAGGGGTATGAATAAATGGATATGAGACATTAATTGATTAAAGAAGTGGTTTTTGTAAGTATTCAATTACATAGGGGTATGAAGTGAGGGGTATTTAGTGAGAGGTATGAATAAAGGGGTATGAATAAAGGGATATGAAGTTAGGGGTATGAATTTAAGGGTATGAATTTAGGGATATGAAGTTAGGGGGTGTAAATAAATAGGTATGAATAAAGGGGTATGAAGTTAGGGGTATGAATTTAGGGGTATGAAGAAATGGGTATGAAGTTAGGGGGTATGAAGAAAGAGGTATAAAATGAATTAATTTAGGGGTATGAAGTGAGGGTTATGAGACCTTGATTTATTAAATGAGTGGTTTTTGTAAGTATTCAATTAGTTAGGGGTATGAAGAAAGGAATATGAAGTGAGGGGTGTGAAGAAAGTGGTATGAATAAAGGGATATGAAGTTAGGTGGTATGAAGAAAGGGGTATGAAATTAGGGGTATGAAGTTAGGGGTATTAATAAAGGGATATGAAGTGAGGGGTATGAAATGAGGGGTATGAATAAAGGGGTACAAAGTGAGGGGTATGAAGTTAGGGGTATGATACCTTAATTTATTAAAGTTAGGGGTATGAAGAGAGGGGTTTTAAGAAATGGGTATGAGTTAATGTGTATGATGTTAGGGGTATGAAGTGAGGGGTTTGAATTGAGGGGTATGAAGTTAGGCATATGAAACCTTAATTGATTCAAGAAGTGATTTTTTTTTCATTTTAATTTTGTTTAATTGAAAACTTTAATTAAAAAAAATAGGAACTTTATCATTTTTATTTTGAATTTATTTTATTTTTTAAATTTTCTTAGGAAATTTGAAATTTTAAATTTTTAACCTTAGAATAAAAAAACAAAAAAAATAAAACATTAGAAAATCAAATTTTTTAAAAATATATTAGAAAATCCAAAAAAATCAATGTCTTTTTTCAAAATAAAATCAATGTTTCTTCATACCTCTCACTGCACACCGCTAACTTCATATCCCTTTTTTCATACCCCTAACTTCATACCCATTTATTCATACCCATAACTTCATGCCCTTCACCTCGTACTCCTCACTTCATACCCCTCACTAATTGAATACTTACAAAAACCAATTCTTTAATCAATTAATATCTCATACCTCTAACTTCATACCCCTTACTTCATACCCCTTACTAATTGAATACTTACAGAAACCACTTATTTAATCAATTAGTGTTTGATACTCCTATATTAAAGGTTTGGGGTTAAGGGTTTAGTTAAATAAGTGGATTTTGTAAGTATTCAATTAGTGAGGGGTATTAATTTAGGGGTATGAGACATTAACTAATTAAAAAAGTGGTTTTTGTAAGTATTTAATTAGTTAGGGGTATGAATTTAGGGGTATGAAATGAGGGGTATGAAGTTAGGGGTATGAAAAAAGGGGTATAAAATGAATGAATTTAGGGGTATGAAGTGATGGGTATGAGACCTTAATTGATTAAAGAAGTGGTTTTTGTAAGTATTCAATTAGTTAGGGGTATGAAGTGAGGGGTATGAAGAAATTTATATGAGATATTAATTGATTAAATAAATGGTTTTTGTAAGTATTCAATTACTTAAGGGTATGAAGTGAGGGGTATGAAGAAAGGGGTATGAAGAAAGGAGTATCAAGAAAGGGGTATGAAGTGAGGGGTATGAAGAAAGGAGTATGAATTAAGGGGTATAAAGTTAGGAGTATGAAGCTAGGGGGTATGAGACCTTAATTGATTAAAAAAAGTGGTTTTTGTAAGTATTCAATTAGTTAGGTGTATATAGAAAGGGATATGAGACATTAATTGATTAAATAAGTGGTTTTCGTAAGTATTCAATTACTCATAGGTATGAAGTGAGGGGTACTTAGTGAGGGGTATGAAAAATGGGTATGAAGTGAATGAATTTAGTGGTATGAAGTGAGGGGTATGATGCCTTAATTGATTAAATAAGTGGTTTTTGTAAGTATTCAATTAGTTAGGGGTATGAAGAAAGAGGTATGTAGTGAGGGATATGAAGAAAGGGGTATGAAGAAAGGGGTATGAAGTTAAGGAGTATGAAGAAAGAGGTATGAAGAAAGGGTTATGAAGTTAGGGGTATGAAGTTAGGGGTAGGAATAAAATGGTATGAAGTGAAGGGTATGCAAAAAGGAGTGTGAAGTGAGAGGTATGAAGTTAGGGGTATGAGACCTTAATTATTTAAAGTAAGGGGTATGAAGAGAGGGTTATGAAGAAAGGGGTATGAAGTGAGTACCCTTAACTTCATACCACTTTTTTCATACCTTGAATACTTATAAAAACCATTTCATTAATCTATTAAGGTCTCATACGCTTCATGTCATACCCATAAATTCATTCACTTTATACCCCTTACTTCATACCCCTAACTTCATACCCATTACTTCATACCCCTCTCTTCATACCTCTCACTTTATACCTCTTAATTCAAACCCCTTTCTTCATTCCCTCACTAAATACCCCTCACTTCATACCCTTAAGTAATTTAATACTTACAAAAACCACTTCTTTAATCTATTAATGTCTCATATCCTTTTCTTCATACCCCTCACTTCATACCCCTTTCTACATACCCCTTACTTCATACCACTAACTTCATGCCCCTAACTAATTAAATACTTATAAAATCAAAATTTTAATCAATTAATGTCTCATACCCCTAACTAATTTAATACTTACAAAAACCACTTCTTTAACTAAAACCTAAATCCTATCCCCTAAACCCTCAAGATAGGGGTATGATACATTAATTTATTAAACAAGTGGTTTTTGTAAGTATTCAATTAGTTAGGGGTATGAAGTTAGGGGTCTAAGACATTAACTGAGTAAATAATCATTTTTTGTAAGTATTCAATTAGTGAGGGGTATGAAGTGAGGGGTATGGAGAAAGGGGTATGAAGTTAGGGGTAGTAAGTGAGAGGTATGAAGAAACATTTGAAAAAAATATTCTTTTTTTTGGATTTTCTAAAGTTTTTGAAAAAAGTTTGATTTTCTAATGTTTTAATTTTTTTAATTTTTTTCTAAGGTTAGAAAAATTAAAATTAAAACTAAAATTTTAAATTTCATAAGAAAAAAAAATTAAAGTTAAAATTAAAATTTTAAAGTTCCTAATTTTTTTTAAAGTTCCACTTCCTTAAAGTTCCTAGGTTAAAATTTTAAAGGTCCACTTTTTTAATCAATTAAGGTCTCATACACATCACTTCATACCCCTCACTTCATACCTCTCACTTCATACCCCTAACTCCATACCCATTAATTCATACCCCTTTCTTCATATCCCTCACTTCATACCCCTTTCTTTATACACATTTCTTCATACCCCTCTTTTCATACCCCTAAATTTAATAAATTGAGGTTTCATACCCCTAACTTAATATCCCTCACTTCACACCCCTTTCTTCATACCCATCACTTCATACCTTATTCTTCATACCCCTTTATGCATACCCCTAACTTCATACCTCTTTATTCATACCCCGTGAATCTATACCCCTTAATTCATACCCGTTTCTTCACACTCGTTTCTTCATACCCCTCACTAAATACCCCTCACTTCATACCCTTAAGTAATTGAATACTTACAAAAACCATTTATTTAATAAATTAATATCTCATATCCTTTTCTTCATACCCCTTTATTTATACCCCCCACTTCAGACCCCTAACTTATTGAATACATACAAAAATCACTTATTTAATCCATTAAGGTATCATACCCCTCACTTCATACCCTAAAATTCATACCACTTTCTTCATACCTCTAAATTCATACCTCTAACTTCAACCTCTTTATTCATACCCCTTTCTTCATAACCATCACTAAATACCCCTTAGTTCATACCCCTAAGTAATTTAATACTTACAAAAACTATTTTTTAAATTAATTATTGTTTAATATTCCTTTCTTCATACCACTCACTTCATACCCCTTTCTTCATACCCTTCACTTCATATCCCTTTCTTCATACCTCTAACTTATTGAATACTTACAAAAACCACTTATTTAATCAATTAATGTCTTATACCCCTAACTTTAGGATTTAGGATTTAGTTAAAGAAGTAGTTTTTACGAGTATTCAATTAGTTAAGAGTATGAAGTTAGGGGCATGAGACATTAATTAATTAAAAAACTTATTTTTTTAAGTATTTAATTAGTTAGGGGTATGAAGTAAGGTGTTTGAAGTTAGGGTTATGAAGAAAGGGGTATGAAGTGAATGAATTTAGGGGTATGAAGTGAGGGGTATGAGACCTTAATTGATTAAACAAGTAGTTTTTGTAAGTATTAAATTAGTTAGAGGTATGAAAAAAGGTGTATAAAGTGAGGGGTATGAAGAAAGGAGTATGAAGTGAGGGGTATGAAGTGAGGGGTATGAAGTGAGGGGTATGAATAAATGGTTATGAGACATTAATTGATTAAAGAAGTGGTTTTGGTAAGTATTCAATTACTTATGGATATGAAGTGAGGGGTATGAAGAAAGGGGTATGAAGTTAGGGGTATGAAGTGAGGGGTATGAGACCTTAATTGATTAAAGAAGTGGTTTTTTATGTATTCAATTAGTTAGGGGTATGAATAAAGGAATATGAATTTAGGGGTATGAATAAATGGGTATGAAGTTAGGGGTATGAAGAAAAGGATATGAATAAATGGGTATGAAGTTAGGGGTATGAAGAAAGGGGTATAAAGTTATGGGGTATGAAGTGAATAAATTTAGGGGTATGAAGTGAGGGGTATGAGACATTAATTTATTAAAGAAGTGGTTTTTATAATAATTAAATTAGTTAGGGGTGTGAATAAAGGGTTATGAAGTGAGGGGTATGAAGAAATGGATATGAAGTGAAGGGTATGAAGAAAGATATATGAGACATTAATTGATTAAAGAAATGGTTTTTGTAGGTATTCAATTACTTAGGGGTATGAAGTGAGGGGTATTTAGTGAAGGGTATGAAAAAAGGGGTATGAAGTTAGGGGTATGAATTTAGGGGTTTGAAGAAAGGGGTTTAAAGTTAGGGGTATGAAGTTAGGGGGTATGAAGAAAGGGATATAAAGAAAGGGGTATGAATTTAGGGGTATGAAGTTAGGGTAATAAAGAAAGGGGTATGAATAAAGGGGTATGAAGTGAGGGGTATGAAGAAATGGGTGTCAAGTAACTAGTATGAAGTTAGGAGTATGAGATCTTAATTGATTTAAGTGAGGGATATGAAGAGAGGGGTATGAAAAAAAGTGTATGAAGTGAGGGATATGAAGAAAGGGGTATGAATTGAGGACTATGAAGTTAGGGGTTTGAAGTGAGGGGTATGAAGTTAGGGGTATGAGACCTATTGGTCACAAATCTACCTAAGTACAAGATTTCATCACTTGTGCACCATAGACTCAGACAACATTGAAAGGCCGAGAGAAAGAGAAGTCTCCCGGGCCAATCTCCAGAGAGGTTTGGCTCCCAAACTAATCTAAACTGGTTTCAAGATAAGGATGCAGGAAAGAAATGGGAAAATGCAAAAAGAAATGGGAAATAACAGAAAGAGATGTAAATATGGCCGAAGCCGATAGTTTATGGGGAGAACAACCTCAAACAACAAATAACTCCAACAAGATCCTAAATTTAAGCAGCAACCGACTCTTAGAATGCATATACAAAAATTGGATCAAGCATTAGCCATAATTTCGCTTCCAATTGTACTCCAAACATTCAAATGCAAATACAACCAAATTCAGAACAACAAAATTTAACTTATATTAACACTAGACTAACAGAAGTGACTCATAAAGAAAGCAAAACATGCACAATGATTTGGATCACCAACTCCAGAAGACACTAAGAATAGAGCAAGATGCATCTAGGATTTCTATTTTAATTTTTGCGAAAAGGTCCTCCACTTTTGCTTGAGATTTACATTGGTATTTATAGAGGTCTTTCCTCTTTCTTTCGTATTACAGCATTTAATACATGAAACATATTTTGAATAAATGATCCCCTTAATCTGCCTCAAAAAAATGACAGTTATCGGGGCAAACCAGAAGTTGTTAAGAGATCACGAACAGGAGCTTTTAATATTGGAGGCGTCTTTAATTTTGGTGGCATAAAAAATTGCTTCATGTTCTTTCATCTTGCGCACATCGATAATTAGCAACATTTAATCTTTGAGCATCTTTAACCTCGATCTCAAAATTAGTTGGAGAGCTTTTACTTGATCCTTATCTTCTCCTCACGTTCTCCTATGCAACCTTTCCAAAACTGTATCGGGCCTTTGTTGCTGCTTCTATCGCAAAAATGAGATAGGTCACAAAAATGCGACATGTCGAGAAATCATGACACTTTTACCTTACTGCTTTCTCTTTCGCCACCAATCATGAAAATGTGACATGTCACAAAATCGTTCGTGACATCTTCTCTCGTTTAGCTTCATCTCCATGACATGTCGTGAAATCACGACATTCTCCTCTGTCTGGATTTGTTTGCTGCTCCTTATCACGAAAATGAAACATGTCATGAAATCATGACATATTTCACTCAGCACTGTCTTGTCTGCTTTATACCCACAAAAATACGATAGGTCACGAAAATGCGACATGTCGCGATATCACGATGTTTTCTCTGTTTTGTCTTTTCATCTTCAACATATCGTGAAATCATGACATGTTTTTTTCTTCTTCTAATTTGATGTTGTTTAGCCATGAAAATTTGTCATGTCGTGAAATCACTACATTCCATACAATCTGGTTGTCTCTGTACTTCCTCCTTGTGAAAACACGACATGTCACAAAATCATGATATTTCTCTGCGCTTTGCCCTCCCTGTCCAATATGTCATAAAATCATGACAATTTCTTGCCTTCTATCATTGCCGCTTCCTATCACGATATCGTGACAAGTTTCCCAAAATGTCATGATATCATGACATCTTTCATCTACCTTGTGTTTATCTTCAGCCCTTCTGTGATAACGTGACATGTCGTGATATCGCATCATTCCGTACCATCTGTATCTTGCTCACTTTTCTATCATGATATCATGACAAGTTTCATTGGCGCTCCCCTTGGCTGCTGTATGTCACAATATCATGACATTTTCTATCACTATGCTCTATGGCCATCGCAAGTCACGAAAAACTGACATGTCATGATATCACGACAACTTTTCATTTAGTGCTCCCTCACCGCGACAAGTCACGAAACTCCAACATGTCGTGATATCATGACAATTTGACTTCCTTGCTTTCATTGACTGTTTTGAACTATGAAAATGTGATAGGTCACAAAAATGTGACATGTCGCCATATCGCGACATTTTCTGTACTTAGTTGATTTTTGCATTTGACGTCGCAAAACTGCAACATGTCGCGATATCGCGACATGTTACAGTTACTTTGCTCTAACACAAAACTTATAGATATTTTTACATTTTCCCTTTCAAAGTGCTTGAAGGGACAAACAGAAGAATTAGTATCTCTACAATTTGTATTCTTTTACATGAACAGTAACAACAAAAACAATGTGGAAAAAATGCCAACATTCTTGGCGGCTCGCGGGGTATACAGTTCTGTTGTATGCACGAATCTCAGGCCTTTATCCATTGGGCAACAGAGCCAAGAAGCTAGAGAGGAAAAAAAAACTAGTGTTGGTTGATGCTGGATGCGTCTGTGGTCTGCTACAACAAGCTTTTGCTGGAACTTGGTACTCAGAAATAGGACTTTCAACAAAAATTTATGGAAGAACAGAACTTCCTTTATTTCTTTAGAACTACTACACTTTGCCTAGCTCGATTGAGCTAGGTAATCACTAGGTGCTATGCAAGGATCTCCATGGTAGTAGTGAAAAGCACCTGAATTGCAAAAATGTAAATGAATGGAATGGATGATGGGCAGATGTGCAGGCTGTGGAATAGGAATGATGAATGATGAAATGATGGAAAATGGAGTAAAAACGGTATATACAGCAACTGAAGAGGGTGCTACTATGCTACCAGCTACTAGGTTTTGCTGAAAATAGATAATGAAATGGAAGTGGATAGAATGGAGGAGGTGGTGGGAAGTGTGGAAAAATGTTCAAAAGACAAAGGATGCGAAGAAAGGGAAGTGAAGAAAAGGGAACATTAGAGAGAGTAGAAATAACAATAGTGGCTTGATTATTTATAGGATGAGAGAGAGAGGAAGGGAATGGAGTAGAGTGGAAGAAAGAAGTAGATGGAAGCCACTATCTGCTGGGGCTTGCATGCAAAAGGAGTCGAAGTTAATAATTTTTTTTTCTTCTTTTTCTTATTTTTGTTTTCTTTTCTTTTTTTTTCTATGTACAAGGTAACCCCTAAATTTAGCTATGAAATCTTGGGAGAGACACGCACCCAAACATGGCTCTATGATATCCTAGATCCTAGACCTTGGACAAACACTCAGTGGTCTCCTGATTGATAATCAGCTCAGAGTCACCAAAGATTTGCAATTGTTGCACTCCAAGTGTCTCAGCCTTAATGAGACCTAGGCATAAAGCCTCATACTCTACGGTATTAGTTGTACAGCTCTAGGTCAACTGGTATGAATAAGATCATTGAATTCTAGAAGGTAATACTAGAACAGTCCCAGCTCTAGTGTCATTTCTACATTGTGCTTCATAGAAAAAAAGTTGATCTTGCATAGAGTCTTGACCAACTTGATCAGGAGGCAACTCTACTTCAACCTCTTTAGGCTTGGTAATGGAGTAACAACCCATCTCAGTTTCCATCATGGCATTAAAATTGAGCATTGAAAACTCATCCTCCAAGAAAAGCCCATCCAAGACTTCATCCATCAAATCAGGTTTTTCCAATTCCTCAGTTATCATGTTGACAGAATGTTTGGACTTTTCTTCCTCTTCCATATTCTCTATATGAAAAGTAGAAAGCTTCTGATTGTCAATATATACTCTTATTCCTTTGAAAGGAATCTCCAAGTGAGAATAATCCAAAGAAATGTAGCCTCCCATCTTAGCAGTGAATTCTCTCGATAATTACATACTGAAATATGGTTCCAAATCAACCACAACTATCTCTTGAATTACTGTAATCTGAGGCATACTATGTAGAGCAATAAGAACATCCTTGATTACACCCACTATTTTCATGGGAGTCTCATCCAACTGCAAGACACCAGGGCTACTCCTTGTATACTCCATACCCATGGCTTCACAAACTGCATTTGGCATGACAGTTATCGCAGCACCAGAATTAATCATATAGTTGTGCACAATCCAACCCTCCATCCTGAGTGACAAATAAAATGGGGGTGCTCTATTTTTTCCAATGGCTAAAGTAGTTAAAGTTTGAGACATAACTACCTGGGTTGGAGCCTTCCCCTTACTTTGTATGGTCTTCAGGGATTCTTGTAAGAGATTTACCTGTCCAGGCAGCTGCAAGGTGTCATACATACTTACTTTAGTTGGTATCCATTTGAGTTCTTCAACTATGTTGTACTCCATCGAGATCGGATCTTTCCATCCGCTAGAGGATTCAAATTTGCTTCTATACTTCTGGGTGGCCTTCACTCATTGTCATTTAGTCAATGATGGATACTGCAACGTCTCTTTAGCTTGTTCCTTTGTGTCTGCTTGTGGCTGAGAGACAGAAGCTTGTTCCTTCACTTTTGCTTGTGGTGAAAGGGGATCTTTCGGCAAAACAGGTGGTTTTTGTGGAGCTAGAGAATCATGAGTCTTTGCAGGTATGAGCTACTTTGTTGCTTGTGCATGAGGCACTTTCAATGGCTCCATCTTAGCTAGATCTACCAACATTGGTTTCTTGCCACTACGTGTCAAGACTGCTAAGTGTTCCTCAAGAGACTTCACGAAATTAAGATCCACCTCATGAATCATGTTTACACGACTCCCCGCAAGAACTTGCAAATAATTTTGGTGGACCATGCAAGTGGACTCATCATGTGGATCGTTGCATGAAGAACACCAGTAAGAAGGCTCATGTGAAACTTTAGAAGGGCCAGCCTCTTCACTTACCAGGATCGCTGAGTTCCTCTCAGGTACTTTCTCTATAGCCTTGCTAGGAGAAAATTGCTCCCTATTTACCGCCAAAAAAGATCTTCATGGTTGATAGTTCCTTTCAGCATCTCTCCGCTCCATAGATGTCACCTTGTTAGTGAGAGCTCTCATGGCCGACTGAATTTCTTTCAAAATAGCCAATTGAGGATCTGGGCTTGAGGACATAGGTGGTGCGGTAGAGGTAATGGAACTGATGGAGAAGGTAATGCAGGAGTTGGAAGTGGAGAGGTTATCTATGGAATGGGAAACATAGGTACTGAAGTTATGGGAGGATTCCATGAAGATGAAGGGTACATGGATGGAGCAGTGTAAGATGTATGGGCTACACCTGTATGCTGGTATTGTGGGAGCTCGGGAAAAATAGGCATAGTCATCTTCGAAGGTAGTTTCCCAATGGCAATCAGATCATTCTCAGACTTCTGTGCTTGGGCATACAGTGCAGGAAAGGTTTGAACATCGGACATCCTAATATTCATACCAATACCTGAATGGAAATCCCTAAGAAAGTATAATGTTGCTTGTTCATGAGTAGGGCGAAGACCTTCAGGAACTCTCTGCCAAGTTCGGGAAAACCTAACATTGAGATCCAATATCTCCTCTTGAGGATGCCTCTTGATATTATCAAATTGATGCACTAAAGAAAATGGGTCTGCTTGTTCATTAAACCCTTGGATCAGCATCTCTGCTAATTGTTCCCATGAAGTTATGGAGTTGGAAGACAAAGATCTATACCAGCACAACAACTTACCTCGGAGTGACAGAACGAGCAATTTGACCATGACATCTTTGTCTGTGATATTATGAATTGTAGCCAAGGTTGCCACATCTGACACATACTCGTACATTGTCTTTCTAGTCCCATCATATGTAGGCAAGGCTTTTATTGTTGTAGCAGGAATTGGATTATGAAAAGGTAGGTCCAATGCTCCCGAATAGTTCCAAGCAGGAAATTTCCATGGAGGAGGTTGTTGACCAGCCATTTGGACTACTGGATCTGGATGTAGCAAGCTCGTAGCAGTACTGGGAGGAGTCAGAGATGGCATAAACTGACCCGCTTCCTATGAAGAAACACCAAATGACGAGTTCATAGGACTTACCAATCTTGAGCGCTCCCTCTAGTTCTAAACATCAATCTCAAATAATTCGACTGGATCTTCTGATTCTTTGGCACTTGATCTTGTGATTATGAAGCAAAGATGCAAAAATTTTCACCAACTTCAAGATTAGATATTTCCAGGTACTATACAGTCACCTCCAGCAGAGTCACCAGATGAAGTTACAATCTCCGCTATGAGGTCAAGACAGTTCATCAAAATCTTGATTCCTCCGAGTGTCAACAAATGGAACTTGTGAGTCCCATCAATTATGGATCTTTCTGATACAGAAATAGTCTGTTCCACCAGGCATGCCAAAACTATTGGTCACAAATCTGCCTAAGTACAATATTTCATCACTTGTGTGCCCTAGACTTGGCCAACATTGAAAGGTCGAGAGAAAGAGAAGTATCCTAGGCCAATATCCAGAGAGGGCTGGCTCCCAAACTAATCTAAATTGGTTTCAAGATAAGGATGCAAGAAAGAAATGGGAAAATGCGAAAAGAAATGGGAAATAACAGAAAGAGATGTAAATATGGCTGAAGCCGATAGTTGATGGGGAGAACAACCTCAAACAACAAATAACTCCAACAAGATCCTAAAGTTAAGCAACAACCGACTCTTAGAATGCATATGAAAAAATTGGATCAAGCATTAGCCGTAAGTTCACTTCCAATTGTACTCAAAATGTTCAAATGCAAATACAGAAAAATTTAACTTATATTAACACTGGACTAATAGAAGTGACTCAGACAGAAAGCAAAACATGCACAACGATTTGGATCACCAACTCTAGAAGACACTAAGAATAGAGCAAGATGCATCTAGGATTTCTGTTTTAATTTTTGCGAAAAGGTCCTCCAGTTTTGCTTGAGATTTACATTGGTATTTATAGAGGTCTTTCCTCTTTCTTTCATATTACAACATTTAATACATGAAACAGATTTTGAAGAAATGATCCCCTTAATCTGCCTCAGATAAATGACAGTTATCGGGGCAAGCCAAAATTTGTTAAGAGATCATGAACAAGAGCTTTTAATATTGGAGGCGTCTTTAATTTTGGTGGCATCAAAAACTGCTTCATGTTCTTTCATCTTGCGCACATCGATAATTAGCAACATTTAATCTTTGAGCCTCTTTGACCTCGATCTCAAAATCAGTTGGAGAGCTTTTACTTGATCTTTATCTTCTCCTCATGTTCTCCTATGCAACCTTGAAGGAAAAATGTGAATAGAACTGTATCGGGACTTTGTTGTTGCTTCTGTCATGAAAATGAGACAGGTCGTGAAAATGTGACATGTCAAAAAATCATGACATTTTTACCTTACTGCTTTCTCTTCCACCACCAGTCGCAAAAATGCGACATGTGATGAAATCACGACATCTTCTCTCGTTCAGCTTCGTCTCCATGACATGTCATGAAATCACGACATTCTCCTCTATCTAGCTTTGTTCACTGCTCCTTATCGCAAAAATGAAACATGTCATGAAATCGTGACAACTTTCACTTAGCATTGTCTTGTTTGCTTTATACCCGTGAAAACACGATAGGTCATGACAATGTGACATGTCGCGATATCGCGACATTTTCTCTGTTTTGTCTTTTCATCTTCAACATGTCACAAAATTGTGACATGTTTCTATCTTCTTCTACTTTGATGTTGTTCAGCCACAAAAATTTGTCATGTCGCAAAATCGTGACATTTCATACAATCTGGCTGTCTCCGTACTTCCTCCTAGCGAAAATGTGACATGTCATGAAATTGCTACATTTCTCTGCGCTTTGCCCAGCCCGTCCAATATGTCATGAAAATGTGACAATTTCTTACCTTCTCTATCATTGCCACTTCTTGTTGCGATATCGCGACAAGTTTCCCAAATTATCATGATATCGCGACATCTTTCATCTACCTTGTGTTTATCTTCAGCCCTTCCGCGATAACATGACATGTCACGATATCACGCCATTCTGTACCATCTACATCTTGCTCGCTTTTCTATCGTGATACCGCGACAAGTTTCATTGGCGCTCCCATTGGCTGTTGTATGTCGCGATATTGCAACATTTTCTATCACTTTGCTCTGTGGCCACCACAAGTCGCAAAAATGCGACATGTCGTGATATCACGACAAATTTTCATTTAGTGCTCCCTCACCACGACAAGTCGTGAAACTCCAACATGTCACGATATTGTGACAGTTTGACTTCCTTACTTTCGTTGACTGTTTTGAACCGCAAAAACGCGACAGGTCATGAAAATGCGACATGTTGCCATATCGCGACATTTTTTGTACTTAGCTAATTTTTGCATTTGACATCGTGAAACTTCAACATGTCGCGATATCATGACATGCTACAGTTAATTTGCTCTAACACAAAACTTATAGAGATTTTTACATTTTCCCTTTCAAAGTTCTTGGAGGGACAAATAGAAGAATTAGTATCTCTACAATTTGTATTCTTTTACATGAACAGTAACAACAAAAACAATGTGGCAAAAATGCCAACATTTTTGGCGGCTCATGGGGTATATAGTTTTTCTGTATGTACAAATATCAGGCCTTTATCCATTGGGCAATAGAGTCAAGAAGCTAGAGAGGCAGAAAAAACTAGTGCTGGTTGATGTTGGACATGTCTGTGGGCTACTGCAACAAGCTCTTGCTGGCACTCGATACTTAGAAACAAGACTTTTAGCAAAAATTTATGGAAGAACAGAACTTCCTTTATTTATTTAGAACTACTACACTTTGCCTAGCTCGGTTGAGCTGGGTAATCACCAGGTGCTATGCAAGGATCTCCATGGCAGTAGTGAAAAGCACTTGAATTGCAAAAATGGAAATGAATGGAATGGATGACTGGAAGATGTGCAGGCCGTGGAACAGGAATGGTGAATGATGAAATGATAGAAAATGGAGTAGAAATGGTAGATACAACAACTGAAGAGGGTGCTACTATGATACCAACTGCTGTGTTTTGCTAAAAATAGATAATGAAATGGAAGTGGATAGAATGGAGGAGGTGGTGGGAAGTGTGGAAAAATGCTCAAAAGACAAAGGATGAGAAGAAAGGGAAGTGAAGAAAAGGGAACATAAGAGAGGGGAGTAGAAACAACAGTAGTGGCTTGATTATTTGTAGAAGGAGAGAGAGAGGAAGGGAATGGAGTAGAGGGGAAGAAAGAAGTAGATGGAAGCCACTATCTGCTGGGAAGGAAAAGAAAACTAAAAATAAATAAACATACCTGCGGGCTCGCATGCAAAAGGAGTCGAAGTTAACAATTTTTTTTTTCTTTTTCTTCTTTTTATTTTCTTTTTTTTTCTATGTACAAGGTAACCCTCAAATTTAGCTGTGAACTCTCAGGAGAGACATGCATCCAAACATGTCTCTATGATCTCCTGGATCCTAGACCTTGGACAGACACTCAGTGGTCTCCTAATTGATAATCAGCTCGGAGTCACCAAAGATTTGCAACTATCACGCTCCAAGTGTCTCAGCCTCCATGAGACCTAGGCATAAAGCCTCATACTCTGCGGTATTAGTTATACAGCTCTAGATCAACTAGTATGAAGAAGATCATTGAATTCCAGAATGTAATACTAGAATAGTCCCAGCTCCAGTGTCATTTATGCATCGTGCTTCATAAAAAAAAAGCTGATCTTGCATAGAGTCTTGACCAACTTGATCAGGAGGCAACTCTACTTCAACCTCTTCAGGATTGGTAATGGAGTAACAACCCATCTCATTTTCCATCATGGCATTAAAATTGAGCATTGAAAACTCATCCTCCAAGCAAAGCTCATCCAAGACTTCATCCATCAAATCAGGTTTTTCCAATTCCTTAGTTATCATATTAACAGAATGTTTGGACTTTTCTTCCTCTTCCATATTCTCTATATGAAAAGTAGAAGGATTTTGATTGTCAATACAGACTCTTCTTCCTTTGAAAGGAATCTCCAAGTGATAATAATCCAAAGAAAAGTAGCCTTCCAGCTTAGCAGTGAATTCTCTCGATAAACACATACTGAAATACAGTTCCAAATCAACCACAACTATCTCCTGAATTACTATAATATGAAGCATACTATGTAGAGCAATAGAAACATCCTTGATTACACCCACTATTTTCATGGGAGTCCCGTCCAACTGCAAGACACCAGGGCTACTCCTTGTATACTCCATACCCATGGCTTCACAAACTGCCTTTGGCATGACAATTGTCCTAGCACCAGAATCAATCATACAGTTGTGCACAATCCAACCCTCCATCCTGAGTGACAAATAAAATGGGGGTGGTCTATTTTTTCCAATGGCTGAAGCAGTTAAAGTTTGAGACATAACTACCTGGGTTGGAACCTTCCCCTTACTTTGTATGGTCTTCAGGGATTCCTGTAAGAGATTTACCTATCTAGGTAGTTGCAAGGTGTCATACATACTTACTTTAGCTAGTATCTGTTTGAGTTCTTCAACTATGTTGTACTCCATTGAGATCGACTCTTTCCCTCCACTGGTAGATTCAAATTTGCTTCTATACTGCTGGGTGGCTTCCACTCATTGTCGTTTAGTCAATGATGGATACCGCAATGTCTCTCTAGCTTGTTCCTTTGTATCCACTTGTGACTGAGAGACTGAATCTTGTTCCTTCTCTTTTTCTTGTGGTGAAAGTGGATCCTTTGACAAAATAGGTGGTTTTTGTGGAGCTAGAGAATCATGAGTCTTTACAGGTATTAGCTTCTTTGTTGCTTGTGTAGGAGGCACTTTCAATGGCTCCATCTTATCCGGATCTACCAACATTAGTTTCTTACCACTGCATGTCAAGACTGCTAAGTGTTCCTCAAGAGACTTCACAAAATTAAGATCCACCTCGTGAATCATGTTTACACAGCTCCCTGCAAGAACTTGCAAAAAATTTTTGTGGACCATGCAAGTGGACTCATTATGTGGATTGTTGAGAAGGCTCATGTGAAACTTCAGAAGGTCCAGCCTCTTCACTTACCAGGATCGTTGAGTTCCTCTCAGGTACTTTCTCTATAGCCTTGCTAGGAGCAAATTGCTCCCTAGTTACCATTAGAAAAGATATTCATGGCTGATAGTTCCTTTCTATATCTCTCCACTCCATAGATGTCACCTTGTTAGTGAGAGCTCTCATGGCCGACTGAATTTCTTTCAAAATAGCCAATTAAGGATCTAGGCTTGAGGACATAGGTGGTGTAGGTAGAGGTAATGGAACTGATGGAGAAGGTAATGCAGGAGTTGGAAGTGGAGAGGTTATCTATGGAATGGGAATCATAGGTATCGAAGGTATGGGAGGATTCCATGAATATGAAGGGTACATGGATGGAGCAGTGTAAGATGTAGGGGCTACACCTGTATGCTGGTATTGTGGGAGCTCAGGAAAAATAGGCATAGTCATATTTGGAGGCAATTTCCCAATGGCAATCAGATCAGCCTCATCCTTCTGTGCCTGGGCATATAGTGTAGGAAAGGTTTGAACATCGAACATCCTAATATTCATACCAATATCTGAATGGAAAGCCCTGAGAAAGTATAATGTTGCTTGTTCATGAGTAGGGCGAAGACCTTCAGGAACTCTCTACCAAGTTTGAGAAAACCTAACATTGAAATCCACTATCTCATCTTGAGGATGCATCTTGATATTATTAAATTGATGCACTAAAGAAAATGGGTCTGCTTGCTCATTGAACCCTTGGATCAGCATCTCTACTAATTGATCCCATGAAGTTATGGAGTTGGGAGACAAATATCTATACCAGCACAATAACTTACCTCGAAGTGACAGAACGAGCAATTTGACCATGACATCTTCATCTGTGATATTATGAATTGAAGCCAAGGTTGCCACATCTGACACATGCTCATACATTGTCTTTCTAGTCCCATCATATGTAGGCAAGGCTTTTATTGCTGTAGTAGGAATTGGATTCTAAAAATGTAGGTCCAACACTCCTGAATAGTTCCAAGAAGGAACTTATCATGGAGGAGGTTGTTGACCATCCATTTGGACTGCTGGATCTGGATGTAGCAAGCTTGTAGCAGTACTGGGAGGAGTTAGAGATGGCATAAACTGACCCGCTACCTGTGAAGAAATAGCAAATGACGGGTTCATAGGACTTACCAATCTTGAGTGCTCCCTCCAGTTATGAACATCAGTCTCAAAGAATTTTACTATATCTTCTGATTATTTGGCACTTGATCTTGTGATCATGAAGCAAAGATGCAAAAATTTTCACTAGCTTCAGGATTAGAGATTTCTAGGTACTATATAGTCACCTCCAGCAGAGTCACCAGATGAACTTACAATCTCCGCTATGATGTCAAGACAGTTCATCAAAATCTTGATTCCTCCGAGTGTCAACAAATGGAACTTGTGAGTCCCACCGATTATGGATATTTCTAAGATAGAAATAGTCTGTCCCATCGGGCGTGCCAAAATTATTGGTCACAAATCTGCCTAAGTACAATATTTCATCACTTGTGCACCCTAGACTCGGCCAAAATTGAAAGGTCAAGAGAAAGAGAAGTCTCCTGGGCCAATCTCCAGAGAGGGTTGGCTCCCAAACTAATCTAAACTGGTTTCAAGATAAGGATGCAGGAAAGAAATGGAAAATGCAAAAAGAAATGGGAAATAATAGAAAGAGATGTAAATATGGCCAAAGCTGATAGTTGATGGGGAGAACAACCTCAAAAAGCAAATAACTCCAACAAGATCCTAAAGTTAAGCAGCAACCGACTCTTCGAATGCATATACAGAAACTGGATCAAGCATTAGCCATAAGTTCACTTCCAATTGTGCTCCAAACGATCAAATGCAAATATAGCCAAATTCAAAACAACAAAATTTAACTTATATTAACACTGGACTAACAGAAGTGACTCGGACAGAAAGCAAAACATGCACAACGATTTGGATCACCAACTCTAGAAGACACTAAGAATAGAGCAAGATGCATCTAGGATTTCTATTTTAATTTCTGTGAAAAGGTCCTCCACTTTTGCTTGAGAATTACATTGGTATTTATAGAGGTCTTTCCTCTTTCTTTCGTATTACAGCATTTAATACATGAAATATATTTTGAAAAAATTATCCCCTTAATCTACCTCGGATAAATAATAGTTATCGAGGCAAGCCGAAAGTTGTTAAGAGATCACGAACAGGAGCTTTTAATATTGGAGGCATCTTTAATTTTGGTGGCATCAAAAAATGCTTCATGTTCTTTCATCTTGCGCACATCGGTAATCAGCAACATTTAATCTTTGAGCCTCTTTGACCACGATCTCAAAATTAGTTGGAGAGCTTTTACTTGATCTTTATCTTCTCCTCACGTTCTCCTATGCAACCTTGAAGGAAAAATTCAAACAAAACTATATCGGGCCTTTGTTGTTGCTTCTGTCGTGAAAATGAGATAGGTCACGAAAATATGACATGTCGCAAAATCGTGACACTTTTACCTTACTGCTTTCTCTTTTGCCACCAGTCGCGAAAATGTGACATGTCATGAAATCACGACATCTTCTCTCGTTTAGCTTCGTCTCCATGACATGTCACAAAATCGTGACATTCTCCTCTGTCTGGCTTTGTTCGCTGCTCCTTATCGCAAAAATGAAACATGTCATGAAATCGTGACATCTTTCACTCAACGCTGTCTTGTCTGCTTTATACCCGCAAAAATGCGATAGGTCACGAAAATGCGACATGTCGCGATATCGTGATGTTTTCTCCATTTTGTCTTTTCATCTTCAACATGTTGTGAAATCATGATATGTTTTTGTCTTCTTCTACTTTTATGTTGTTCGACCGTGAAAATTTTTCATGTCTCGAAATTTTTACATTCTGTACAATATAGCTATCTCCATACTTCCTCCTCGCAAAAACGTGACATGTCACGAAATCACGACATTTCTCTGTGCTTTGCCCTCCCTGTCCAATATGTCATGAAATCACAACAATTTCTTGCCTTCTCTATCGTTGTCGCTTCCTGTCGTGATATCACGACAAGTTTCCCAAAATGTCACGATATCGTGACATCTTTCATCTGCCTTGTGTTTATCTTCAGCCCTTCCACGATAATGTGACATGTCGCGATATCGCATCATTCTGTACCATCTGCATCTTGCTCTCTTTTCTAACGTGATATCATGACAAGTTTCATTGGTGCTCCCCTTGGCTACTGTATGTCATGATATCATGACATTTTCTATCACTCTACTCTCTGGCCACTGCAAGTCGCAAAAATGTGACATGTCATGATATTGTGACAACTTTTCATTTAGTGCTCCTTCACCGTGACAAGTCGCGAAACTCCAACATATCGTGATATCGCGACAGTTTGACTTCCTTGCTTTCATTGACTATTTTGAACCGCAAAAACGCGACAGGTCACAAAAATGCGACATGTCGCGATATCGCAACATTTTCTATACTTAGCTGATTTTTGCATTTGACACCGTGAAACTGCAATATGTCGCGATATCGCGACATGTTACAGTTACTTTGCTCTACCACAAAACTTATAGAGATTTTTACATTTTCCCTTTCAAAGTGCTTGAAGGGACAAACAAAAGAATTAGTATCTCTACAATTTGTATTCTTTTACATGAACAGTAACAACAAAAACAATGTGGCAAAAATGCCAACAAGACTTTACTTTATTAAAGGAGTATTTTTTTTTATTTTAAATTCAATTTTTTCTTCATCAATTAAAGTTGCATACCCCTAAATTCATACCATTATCTAATTTAATACTTAAAAAACCACTTCTCTAATAAATTAATGTCTCAAAACACTAACTTTAGGATTTGGGGTTTAGGGTTTAGGGTTTAGGGTTTAGTTAAAGAAGTAGTTTTTGTATGGATTCAATTAGTTAGGGGTATGAATTTAGGGGTATGAAGTGAATGGAGATATAGGTATGAAGTGATGGGTATGAGACATTAATTTATTAATTAAGTTGTTTTTGTAAGTATTTAATTAGATAGGGGTATGAAGTGAGGGGTATGAGACATTAATTTATTAAAGAAGTGGTTTTTGTAAGTATTCAATTTTTTAGGGGTGTGAAGAAAGGGGTATGAAGTGAAGGGTATGAAGAAAGGGGTATGAAGTGAGGGGTATGAAGAAAGGGATATGAGACATTAATTGATTAAAGAAGTGGTTTTTGTAAGTATTCAATTACTTAGGCATATGAAGTAAGGGGTATTTAGTGAGGGGTATGAAGAAAGGGGTATGAATAAAGTGATATGAAGTTAGGGGTATGAATTCAATGTTATGAAGAAAGTGGTATGAAGTTAGGGGTATGAATTCAAGGTTATGAAGAAAGTGGTATGAAGTTAAGGGTATTAAGAAAGGGTATGAAGTGAGGGGTATGAGACCTTAATTGATTAAAAAAGTAATTTTTGTAAGTATTCAATTAGTTAGGGGTATGAAGAAAGGGATATAAAGTGAGGGGTATGAAGAAAATGGTATGAAGTGAGGGTATGAAGAAAGGGACATGAGATGTTAATTAATTAAAGAAGTGGTTTTTGTAATTATTCCATTACTTAGGGGTGTGAAGTGAGGGGTATTTAGTGAGGGGTATGACGAAAGGGGTATGAAGTTAGGGATGTGAATAAAAGGGTATGAAGGAAGGGGTATGATGTTAGGGGGTATGAATAAAGGGGTATGAAGTGAATGAAATTAGGTGTATGAAGTGAGGGGTATGAGACCTTAATTAATTAAATAAGTTGTTTTTGTAATTATTTAATTAGTTAGGTCCGAGGTGTAGACCAATTGGTTCATCCAAACCTCATAAGGGGGGTGGAGGTCCAAGGTTCAAATCTTGAGCCTCGTTGGACTGAACACTTGTCCCTTTCTTGGTGCTTTCAGCAGCGTAAAAGGTTTAAAATGATTGTGGCATGGTGGTTATAGGGGTGGATTGCACAAAGATTTGTGTGGTGGCTTCTGGGGTGGACAACGCAGAATACTATGGCAGCCATAAAAAGCTGGACAGCCTGCCTAGATTCGTGGTGGCTACCGATTCCACCATGTAAATTAAAAAAAAAAAAAAAAAAAATATTTAACTAGTTAGAGGCATGATTAAAGGGGTATGAAGTGAGGAATATGAAGAAAGGTGTATGAAGAGAGGGGTATGAATAAAGAGATATGAGACATTAATTGATTAAAGAAGTAGTTTTTGTAAGTATTCAATTACTTAGGGGTATGAAGTGAGAGGTATTTAGTGAGGGGTATTAAGAAAGGGGTATGAATAAATGGGTATGAAGTTAGGGTTATGAATTTAGGAATATGAATAAAGGAGGTATGAAGAAAGGGGTATGAAGAAAGGGATGTGAATTTATAGGTATGAAATTAGGGATATGAAGAAGGGTGTATGAAGAAAGGGGTATGAAGTGAGGGGTATGAAGAAAGGGGTGTGAAGTGAGGGGTATGAAGTTATGGGTATGAGACCTTAATTTATTAATGTTAGGGGTATGAAGAGAGGGGTATGAATAAAGGGGTATGAAGTGAGGGGTATGAAGAAAGGGGTATGAATTAAGGGATATGAAGTTAGGGGTATGAAGTGAGGGGTATGAAGTTAGGGTTATGAGACCTTAATTGATTAAATAAGTTTTTTTTTTTTTAAATTGTAAAGTTTAATTTTAAAAAATAGAAAGGGGTATGAAGTAAGGGTTGTGAAGTTAGGGGTATGAGTAAAGGTGTATGAAGTGAATGAAGATATAGGTATGAATTTAGGGGTATGAAAAAATGGGTATGAAGAAAGGGATATGAATAAATGGGTATGAAGTTAGGGGTATGAATTTAGGGGTATGAATAAAGGGGTATGAAGTTAGGGGGTATGAATAAAGGGGTATGAAGTGAATAAATTTAGGGGTATGAGACATAATTTATTAAATAAGTGTTTTTTATAAGATTTCAATTAGTTAGGGGTATGAATAAATGGGTATGAAGTGAGGGGTATGAAGAAATAGGTATGAAGTGAGGGTATGAAGAAAGAGATATGAGACATTAATTGATTAAAGAAGTGGTTTTTCTAGGTATTTAATTACCTAGGGGTATGAAGTGAGGGGTATTTAGTGAGGGATATGAAGAAAGGGGTATGAATAAAGGAGTATTAATAAAGGGATATGAAGTTAGGGGTATGAATTCAGGGGTTTGAAGAAAGGGGTTTTAAGTTAGGGGTATGAAGTTAGGGGGTATGAAAAAAGGGGTATGAATAAAGGGATATGAAGTTAGGGAAATGAAGAAAGGGGTATGAAGAAAGGGGTATGAAGTGAGGGGTATGGAGAAAGGGGTGTCAAGTAACTGGTATGAAGTTAGGAGTATGAGATCTTACTTTATTGAAGTGAGGGATATGAAGAGAGGGGTATGAAGAAAGGTGTATGAATTGAGGATTATGAAGTTAGGGGTATGAAGTTAGGGGTTTGAAGTGAGGGGTATGAAGTTAGGAGTATGAAGTTAGGGGTATGAGACCTTAATTGATTAAAGAAGTGTTTTTTATTTTTTATTTTAACTTCAATTTTTTTATTAATCAATTAAAGTAGCATACCCCTAACTTCATACCCCTTAATTCATACCCTTAACTAATTGAATACTTCAAAAAACCACTTCTCTAATCAATTAATGTCTCATAACCCTAAATTTAGGGTTTAGGGTTTAGTTAAATAAGTAGTTTTTGTAAGGATTCAATTACTTAGGGGTATGAAGTTATGGATATGAACTGAAAGGTATGAAGAAAGGGGTACGAAGTGAGGGGTATGAAGAAAGGGATATGAGACATTAATTGATTAAATAAGTGGTTTCTATAATTATTTAATTACTTAGGGGTATGAAGTGAGGGATATGAATAAAGGGGTATGAAGTTAGGGGTATGAATTTAGGGGTATGAAGTGAATGAATATAGAGGTATGAAGTGAGGGGTATGAAGTAATGGGTATGAATATAGGGGTATGAAGAAAGGGGTATGAAGTGAGGGGTATGAGACATTAATTGATTAAAGAAGTGGTTTTTGTAAGTATTCAATTTTTTAGGGGTGTGAAGGGGTATGAAGTGAAGGGTATGAAGAAAGGGGTATGAACTGAGGTGTATGAAGAAAGGGATATGAGAAATTAATTGATTAAATAAGTAGTTTTTATAAGTATTCAATTACTTAGGGGTATGAATAAAATTGTATGAATAAAGAGGTATGAAGTTAGGGATATGAATTTAAGGTTATGAAGAAAGTGGTATGAAGTTAGGGGTATTAAGAAAGGGTATGAAGTGAGGGGTATGAGACCTTAATTTATTAAAGAAGTGGTTTTTGTAAGTATTCAATTAGTTAGGGGTATGAAGAAGGGATATGAATTGAGGGTTATGAAGAAAGTGGTATGAAGTGAGGGGTATGAAGAAAGGGATATGAGATGTTAATTAATTAAAGAAGTGGTTTTTGTAATTATTCAATTACTTAGGGGTATGAAGTGAGGGGTATGAAGAAAGGGGTGTTATGAAATGGGTATGCAGTTAGGGTTATGAATAAAGGGGTATGATTTTAGGGGGTATGAAGAAAGGGGTATGAAGTGAATGAAGTTAGGTGTATGAAGTGATGGGTATGAGACCTTAATTAATTAAAGAAGTGGTTTTTATAAGTATTCAATTAGTTAAAGGTATGAATAAAGGGGTATGAAGTGAGGAATATGAAGAAAGGCATATGAAGTGAGGGGTATGAATAAAGAGATATGAGACATTAATTGATTAAAGAAATGATTTTTGTAAGTATTCAATTACTTAGGGGTATGAAGTGAGAGGTATTTAGTGAGGGGTATTAAGAAAAGGGTATGAGTAAAGGGGTATGAAGTTAGGGTTATGAATTTAGGGATATGAAGAAAGAAATATGAAGTTAGGGGTATGAAGAAAGGATGTATGAAGAAAGGGGTACGAAGAAAGGGATGTGAAGTTAGAGGTTTTATTACTTGCTCATTTTGCGAGGTGCAGTGGTCTAGAGTGGTGGTCATTGGTAAAAGGACAAGATTCTCCCCTACCCAGAATTTCCTTGCTTACAAAAAGAAGAAAAATCCCAAATTCAAAAAGAAAAATAAATAGTGATTATCATCATTACATAAATCCCTTACTCAAAATAAAAGAAAATAAATTAAAAAACAATGATTTTCATCACTATACATGAGCAAGTATCCCAATAAATGTGAAGAAAAGGAGGAGAGCTTGAATCCCTGGAATGTTCACTACTCAAAGCCATAGGGTGATCCTCAATAATAGCAATGGGCTGAAAGAATATTGCCTATCATTGAAGGGGTAGTTCTAAGCAATTTGCAAAATGAGCTAGCTTTAGGTGTCTAATATTGCCTAATAGTCTAGTTCAACTAACTCTAAAATTAGGATGAGATAAATATTGGAGGATCCCCAATACAACAATGGGCTGAATGAATTATGCTTGGCACTAGGGTATGCTTATGTCTCATATAATATATTCATGTACACACACCAGTATAATGAATAGTTGGGTCTTTCAAAATGAAAACTTTATCAATCAAAAGTTTTGTATAGTGAGTATACAACTTTTGAGAAGTTTACTAGGGTGTTTGAGTCTTATGGAAAACCCAAAAAATTCCCTAATAGCAACAAATTGTTGTAATCACAATGACACTGAGAGGGGGGTGAATCAGTGTGATCTTTAAAAACTTCTAAAACAAATAGTTTTAAATCTAGCAGTAGTTCAAAATTGATAAAATAACTATCAAATGCAGCAAGAAAGCATGACACATAACACAACAATTTAACGAGGTTCACCAATGTGGCTACTCCTCAAAATGACTACTTGGACTACCATCCAAATCCAGCCAAAGCAAAGCTACAACTTTACAATATCTTTTACTAGCACAAACTGGAAGGAGCACCAACCCCTTTGCTTTATCTGTTACAAACAGAATGAAGCACCAACTCCCAATATACCAGCACCTACTGGAAAGAGGCACCTACCCCTTATGCCAAGCTGCAACTTGGAAATAAATAAGGATAATAAAATGACATAATAAAATTTTCACAATGTTCCTTACAATCTGATGTTTTCTGCATTCTGCTGTTTTTGTGCACAAGCGTTTCGCACTATCCGATCGCTTCTGTATCCTTCTTCGCACTCTCTGCTGTGATCGGATGATCGACACTTCTACTATCTATGCACTAACACTTTGAGCTCAGAACTCCATCTTTAAACATTGTGCTTTTCATCCATGCCATCACAATATGCAGATTCAAACTACGACTTTGCACTCTACTCGACACGAACTTCACTTGCATAATCACTCTACTCGCACTCACACATTATCTTCTCGCAACGCCTTTTTAAACTCGAAGTAGCCCTCCTTTTATAGAAGAATTATCAAGAACAAATCTTAAATCATAGTCGGTTGTAACCCTAAGTACGTCGACTACAAACCCTAAGAAAATCGACTACAACAACCTAGAGATTGTCGGCTTCAAACCCTAAGAACATCTACTATAAGACCCTAGAAGATGTCGGTTGTAAACCCTAGAAGATGTTGACTGTAAACCCTAAAAGATGTTGGCTGTAAACCCTAGAAGATGTCGACTGCAAACCCTAAAGGATGTCGGTCGCAAACCCTAAAATCTGTCGGCCTTGAATCAACCTTGTCGGCCTCAAATGCAGCTGCCACCTCTGTCACCTTTCAGTAAATGTTGCCGCAAAATACTAACATGTCACGATATCACAACACTTTTTATAACCGTATGCCTTCATGCCCTTACTGTCGTGAAATCGTGACCATTTTGGCCTTTGAAAGCTTTCCCACCGTTCATGTCATGAAATCGTGACACTTTGAACTTTTGCTGATATCATCCTCAATGTTGTCGTGAAATCATGACGCTTTCGGCTTCCTAAGGCTTTTCTTGCAACTTGTCACGAAATCGCGACACTTTCAGCTTTTGCTGACGTCATCCTCAATGTTGTCACGAAATCGTGACGCTTTCGGCTTCCTAAGGCTTTTCTTGCAACTTGTCGTGAAATCGTGACACTTTCAGCTTTTGCTGACGTCATCCTCATCTTTGTCGTGAAATTGCGATGCTTTCGGCTTTCGTACAATTCTAGCTTCATGCAGTAGCGAAATCGCTACAATATTGTGCCTTGTGCTTCCAACTTTGCTTCTGCTCGTGAAATTATGACTTGTAAGGAAATCACTACACTTTTGTGCCTTGTACTTTCGACTTGTAGCATAATCGCTACATCTTTGAGTTCTTTACTTTTGACTGGTAGCGAAATCGCTACACCTTCATGTTGAGCACTTTTGACTTGTAGCGAAATCGCTACATCTTCGTGTTGTGCTTTTTCATCTCATAGCGAAATCGCTACACCTTTGTTTTGTGCAATATTGACCCGTAGCGAAATCGCTACACCTTTGCTTTGTGCACTTTTGACTTGTAGCGAAATCGCTACAGCTTTTCAACTCAACGCTTTCTCCTTGCTTCGGCCAATGAAATTTTGACATGTAGCGAAATCGCTATAGTTTCTCGACTTAGCTTCTTGGCCTCCAATCATGTCGCAAAATCATGACAGTTTGCATTGCGCCTTCTCTCTCCTCTGACTTGTCGTGAAATTGTGACATTTTTAGCTTCATCTTCTCTCTCCTCTGAATTGTCACGAAATCACGACATTTTTGGCTGTGCCTTCTCTCCTCTGAATTGTTGCAAAATCGTGACATTTCTGACTGCACCTTCTCTCTCCTCCAACTTGTGAAATCGCGACAGAAAACATGTCGCGATATCGCGATAGTTTTCTAACTTGTCTTTTTCTTCAAATTTTTTCTATCTTCTGCATCTGAATGACTTCTGAACTGTCTATCCACTGCATCCTCAGATCTAACTGCCTGTGTTGACAACAATGACAACCTTCTTGCAACACCTTGGTCAACAATCTCCCCCTTTGGAATTGTTGGCAACACCTATATACATTCCTATAACTCTTCTCCCCCTTTGTCAATAATACCAAAGGGCTGCTACAGACTCCCCCTGAGTCCATCCTCACACTTCTTAGGCACAATTTGTTGCAACTGGCACAAATTATGATCATGAGCAAAAGAATAGTCAAATACTCAAATGCTCCCCCTGAGAAAGTGATCCCTGTAGCTAGTCACTTCTTAGGAAGTATGACTACTCCTAAGTTGCTTCAAAGATACTCAAATACTTCCTTAGTCAAAGGTTTTGTAAAAATATCTGCTACCTATTCTGTAGTTGGGACATAGTCCAATTTAACTTCTCCTTTTGCAACTTTCTCTTTCAATAAATGATACCTTATAGCAATGTGCTTTGTCCGTGAGTGCATTACTGGATTCTTAGAGATGTTAATTGCACTGGTGTTGTCACACTTTACTGATATTGGTTCACTAAAATTAATACCTAGATCTTTCAAGGTTTGTTTCATCCACAAGACTTGTGTGCAACATGTTGCTGCTGCAATATATTCTGCCTCAGCTGTAGATAAAGAAACTGACTCTTGCTTCTTACTATGCCATGCAACCAATCTGTCCCCCAAATAGAATGCTCCTCCACTGGTACTCTTTTTGTCATCAACACATCCAGCCCAATCTGCATCTGAATATGATATAAGAGTGAAATCTTTGCCTTTTGGATACCACAACCCATATTCCATGGTGCCTTTGAGATACCGAAAAATCCTTTTAACTGCTGTTACATGAGTCTCTTTGGGACTGGCCTAAAATCTAGCTACCATGCAAACTGCCTGTAGAATATCAGGTCTGGTTGTAGTTAAATATAGTAAGCTTCCTATCATTGATCTATACATGGTTTGATCTATAGGTGGAGATTTGTCTTCTTTACTCAACTTGTATCCCGTTGTCATGGGAGTGTTGACTGGCTTACAGTCCTCCATAGTGAACCTCTTTAGCATTTCTTTCACATATTTTATTTGGGAAATGAATATGCCTTTCTCATTTTGATTAACTTGTAGCCCCAGAAAGTAAGACAGTTCACCAATCATTGACATTTCAAATTCATTATGCATCTTGTTTGCTAAGTCTTTACAAGATTCATCTTTGTTGCTGCTAAATATGATATCATCCACATAGACAACAAGAACAATGAGATGCCCACCTTCTATTTTTACATACAGATTACTATCCACTAAACATTTCTTGAATCTTTGTTGAGAGAGATAATTATCTAGCCTTGCATACCAAGCCCGTGGTGCTTTTTTTAATCCATACAGTGCTTTCTTTAATTTGCAGACAAGGTTAGGATCTTCACTGATTTGAAAGCCATCTGGTTGTTCAATATAGACCTCTTCTTCAAGTTTCCCATTTAAAAATGCAGATTTTACATCCATCTGATAAACTCTGAAGTTCTTGTGAACTGCTAGTGCCAGAAACATTTTAATAGCTTCTAGTCTGGCCACTGGTGTGAAAGTCTCTTCAAAATCAATGCCTTCGACCTGTGCAATACTTTGCAAACCAGTATTGCTTTATTTCTAATGACCTGACCGTCTTCATTTAATTTATTTTGAAATATCCATTTTGTGCCTATTACATTCTTATTTGCAGGTCTAGGTACTAGTTCCCAAGTTCTGTTCTTTTCAATCTGATCTAACTCTTCATTTATTGCCTTCATCCAGCTATCATCTTTGCTTGCTTCATCTATGTTTTTGGGCTCAATGCTGGATAAGAGAGAGTAATTACTTATTACTTTCCTTCTTGTCTGAATGCCAGCTGTGGGATCTCCAATTATTTGGTCTTTAGGATGATTTTTCTGCCAGCTGCCTGTTTTGAATTTTTTGTTTTCTTGCACCTCTGATTCATCGACTAATTCATCTGAATAAAGTGTATATTTGTTTTCTGTTTCATTCACCTCATCTCCTTCAACGACTTCTTCATAGATTGGGTAGTTTTCCTCAAATTCAGCTAAACGTTTCCCACCTTCATCGAATTTAAAATCTACACTTTCCACAATTTTCTTGAGTTTCTTGTTGTAGCATTTGTAAGCTTTGCTTTTTGATGAATACCCAACAAAAATACCTTCATCTGGTCTATCTTCAAACTTCCCAAGGTTGTCATCAGTTTTTCTGATGTAGCACCTACAGCCAAATACTTTGAGATGTTTTGTTGTTGCTTTTCTACCGAACCACAACTCATAAGGTGTTTTGCATTCATGAGTTCTTAACATATATCTGTTTTGAATGTAAACTGTAGTGTGAACTACTTCTTTCCAGAATCTATCTGCTATTTTATTTTCTGCCAGCATGGTGCGTGCCATTTCCTATATAGTTATGTTCTTTCTTTCTACTATGCCATTTTGCTATGGAGTTCTAGCTGCTGAATATTGTCTCCTGATACCATGTTTTTCATAGTATTCTGTAAATTCATTTGAGATGAATTCTCCTCCTCTGTCTGATCGTAAACATTTTACCCTTTTTCCTGTTTCATTCTCAACTAGCTGTTTGAAAGTTCTGAACATTTCTAAAGCTTTTGTTTTAGCTTTTAGGAAGAATATCCATGTCATTCTGGAATAATCATCGATACACAGCATAAAGTATTTGTCGTCGTTTATGCTTTGTGTTCTCATAGGTCCACACAAGTCTATATGAATAAGTTCTAGAGGCCTGCTAGTGTGGTATTCTTTTGTTTTAAATGAGACTCTGGTTTGCTTTCCTTTCTGACATGAAGCACAGACATTTTTTGAGGCTTCTTAATGGTTGGAATATCTCTCACTACTTGTTTCGAGCTGATTTTCACCAAATTATCAAAACTAATGTGTCCAAGCCTTTTGTGCCACAGCCAGTTCTCTTATTCTTGTCCAATTAAACACATACCTTCTAATGTTTTTGAGAGTGTGTATAAATTTCCAGACGTCCTTGAACCAGTTGCTATCAATTTCACACTGTTTATTTTTTTAACTTCACAACCCTGCTTTTTGAAGACTACTTCATGTCCTTTATCATAAATTTGACTGACACTTAATAGGTTGTGTTTCAAACCATCCACAAATAAAACATATTCTGACTTGATTTTGCCTTCACTAATTTTGATAGATCCTTTTCCTATTATTTTGGCTCCATCATTATTTCCAAACTTCACCGAGCCACCCTCATATTTCTGTAGTTTTTCAAATTTTTGTTTATCACCTGTCATATGACTTGAGCAACCACTGTCAAGAATCCATGGCACACATTTATTTTGAGCCCCGAAAGCTGTCTGCACTATTAAAGATTCCTTTTCTTCCCTGAGTTGATCTTTCTGTTTCCATTCTGTTCTGATTATGGTATTGGGTTCTAACTTGGTTTTCCCCTTTTCAGAATCTTGCACATCTTTTTCAAAAGTATTCCTATTCTGTTTTGCCATATATAGTTGAATTCTTCTTTTCTGAGATTGATTTGAAACAGAAGTGCTATGACAATTTTTATCAATGTGCCCAAAATTGTGACAATTAAAGCATTCTACTTCATAACTCATTAGAGGAGCAAAAGTATTTCTACTAGTGAAACTTCTTGGACCTACATTATACCTATAGTTAGCAATTTTATGCCCATAACCATTACATTTGAAACAGAAACCATAAAAGTAATGATTGAACCTAAAAGATGGTTTTTGCCAGGATGTTGCAGGAGCCTTAGATCTTCTTTTCTTTTGATGTGTGACCTTGGTAAAACCCTCATTGTCAGTTCCTAGTTCAAGACTGGCATTACTGCTTTCTTTTGCCTAATTTCTTTCAATAGCCTGTTTCTTGTCTTTACTCTTTTCACATTCAACATTGCTTGCCTTTGGTCCGTTTGATGATTCTCCTTCAATAAAGCCCTGACCAAATTTGATACCTGCGGGTCTTTGATCGCTTAGAATTTTGTCCAGTTTCATCAAACTTTCTTCACGCTTGGAATGACAACTAATTTTTCAATTTAGCTCTTGTATCTATATTTGAAGACCAACATTTTCTTCTTCCAATTTGCAACAGTGATCTATCTTCATGGTTACCTGTATTTCAAGATCTTCGAACATTTTCTTGTACTCTTTAGTCTACGTTTTTAGACTGGTTATGATGTCATGTGCATCATCAAGCTTTCTTGTCAGTTTTTGGTTCTTTCTTTTCTCAGATTTCCATTCCATAAGTGCAGAGACCAGCTCACCTTCTAAATCCACTTCAACCTCATATTTTTCAATAGACCCTTTGGAGTTCATTCCTTCTTTCTTTTCTATGTTTTCTGCCTCTTCTGATTTTTCCACTTCAAATGCCATAAAGAGAGCCTCACCTGTTCCTTCTTCAGAGTCTTCACTAGAGCTGTCCTCTAAAGAATTTGCATTTTGGGAGATAAAACTTTTCCTTTTGAAATTTCCTTTCCTGAAGTTTGATTTCTTCTTCCAATCACCTCTTTCTTGGTGCGAATTTTCCTCACCCTGGTTCTTTTCATTGAGAGGACATTTTGTTGCAAAGTGCCCAATGCCTCCGCAGTTGAAGCATTTAAATGGTAGCTTTCCTTTCTAGTTTCCTTTTCCCTTTCTCAGATTTCTGAAAAAATTTGCTTCCATTTCATCTGATGCATCCTCTTCATCAGTTTCTGGTTTTGTGGTTTTACCTTTTAGGGTTTTGAAAGCAGCTTCTCTATTTGTGGGGTTAGACTTTCCTATTCTCATTTCAAAAGCAGTCAAAGAACCATGCATCTCATCCATACTAAAACGATTCAGATATTTGGCTTCTTCTATGGCAGAGGCTTTAGAATCAAATCTAGGAGGGAGCGATCTTAATACCTTTTTCACGATAGCAGCATCGCTTATATCTTCGCCGAGACCTCTGATTGAATTGGTGATCCCATTGACTCTTTGCATGAAAGTCTCTATGTTTTCATCATTGTCCATCTTTAAAGATTCGTATTGAGCTCGATGTGCTTGAAGCTTGGCTTCCTTGATCCTATCATCTCCTTCATGAATGTTCTCTAATTTATCCCATATATCCTTTGCTGATTCAAAATTTATGACCTTGACTAGCTCACTGTCCACTAGTCCACACATGGTAGCATTTTTTGCTTTTGAATCGTATTCAAATGCCTTTTTACCTACAGTGTCTGTTGGAGCGGTGGCGGGAGCTTTATAGCCATTAACTACTGCACCCCAGATGTCAAAACCTAAAGCACTGAGATATGTCTGCATTCTAATTTTCTAGAACGCATAATTAGTCCCATCAAACAATGGTGCTTTGTTCGAGGAGAAACCTTCACCACTTGCCATTGCGTAGCTTCCAAGATCACCTTAGCTATTTAAGCCTGTTCAGGAACTTGGCTCTGATACCAATTGTTGTAATCACAATGACACTGAGAGGGGGGTGAATCAGTGTGATCTTTAAAAACTTCTAAAACAAATAGTTTTAAATCTAGCAGTAGTTCAAAATTGATAAAATAACTATCAAATGCAGCAAGAAAGCATGACACATAACACAGTAATTTAATGAGGTTCACCAATGTGGCTACTCCTCAAAATGACTGCTTGGACTACCATCCAAATCTAGCCAAAGCAAAGCTACAACTTTACAATATCTTTTACCAGCACCAACTGGAAGGAGCACCAACCCCTTTGCTTTATCTGTTACAAACAGAATGGAGCACCAACTCCCAATCTACCAGCACCTACTGGAAAGAGGCACCTACCCCTTATGCCAAGCTGCAACTTGGAAATCAATAAGGATAATAAAATCACAATGTTCCTTACAGTCTGATGTTTTCTACATTCTGTTGTTTCTGTGCACAAGCGTTTTGCACTATCCGATCGCTTCAGTATCCTTCTTCGCACTCTCTGCTACGATCGAATGATTGACACTTCTACTATCTGCATGCTAACACTTTGACCTCAAAACTCCATCTTTAAACATTGCGCTTTTCATCCATGCCATCACAATATGTAGATTCGAACTATGAATTTGCACTCTACTCGACACGAACTTCACTTGTGTAATCACTCTACTCGCACTCACTCATTATCTTCTCGCAACGCCTTTTTAAACTCAAAGTAGCCCTCCTTTTATAGAATAATTATCAAGAAAAAATCTTAAATCATAGTCGACTGTAACCCTAAGTATGTCGGCTGTAAACCCTAAGAAAATTGGCTGCAACAACCTAGAGATTGTCGGCTTCAAACCCTAAGAACATCCGTTGTAAGACCCTAGAAGATGTCGGCTTTAAACCCTAGAATATGTCAGCTGTAAACCCTAGAAGGTGTCGACTGCAAACCCTAAAGGATGTTGGCCACAAACCCTAAAATTTTTTAGCCCTGAATCAACCTTATCAGCCTCAAACGTAGCTGCCACCTCTGTCACCTTTCAGTAACTGTTGCCGCGAAATACTAACATGTTGCGATATCGCAACACTTTTTGTAACCGTACACCTTCATGCCCTTGCTGTCACGAAATCATGACCATTTTGGCCTTTGAAAGCTTTCCCACCGTTCATGTCGTGAAATCGTGACACTTCAAACTTTTACTGACGTCATCCTCAATGTTGTCACGAAATCATGACGCTTCCGGCTTCTTGAGGCTTTTCTTGCAACTTGTCATGAAATCGTGACACTTTTAGCTTTTGCTGACGTCATCCTCAATGTTGTCATGAAATCGTGATGCTTCCGGCTTCCTGAGGCTTTTCTTGCAACTTGTCATGAAATCGCGACACTTTCAGCTTTTGCTGACGTCATCCCATCTTTGTCATGAAATCGTGATGCTTTTAGCTTCCGTACAATTCTAGCTTCATGCAGTAGCGAAATCACTACAATATTGTGCCTTGTGCTTCCAAATTTGCTTCTGCCCATGAAATTATGTCTTGTAAGGAAATCACTACACTTTTGTGCCTTGTACTTTTGACTTGTAGCATAATCGCTACATCTTTGAGTTCTTTACTTTTGACTGATAGAAAAAATTGCAACACCTTCATGTTGAGCACTTTTGACTTGTAGCGAAATCGCTACATCTTCGAGTTGTGCTTTTTCATCTCGTAGCGAAATCGCTACACCTTTGTTTTGTGCAATTTTGACCCGTAGCGAAATTGCTACACCTTTGCTTTGTGCACTTTTGACTTGTAGCGAAATCGCTACAGCTTTTCAACTCAACGCTTTCTCCTTGCTTCGGCCAACGAAATTTTGACATGTAGCGAAATCACTACAGTTTCTTGACTTAGCTTCTTGGCCTCCAATCATGTCACGAAATCATGATAGTTTGCCTTGCGCCTTCTCTATCCTCCGACTTGTCGCAAAATCACGACATTTTTGGCTTCATCTTCTCTCTCCTTTGACTTGTTGCAAAATCACAACATTTTTGGTTGTGCCTTCTCTCTCCTCCGACTTGTCGTGAAATCGCGACATTTTCGACTACACTTTCTCTCTCCTCCAACTTGTCACAAAATCGCAACAGAAAACATGTCGCGATATCGCGACAGTTTTCTAAATTGTCTTTTTCTTCGAATTTTTTCTATCTTCTGCATATGAATGACTTCTGAACTGTCTATCCACTGCATCCTTGGATCTAACTGCCTGTGTTGACAACAATGACAACCTTCTTGCAACACCTTGCTCAACACAAATTACATCAATCATCTCAAATCAATCAACTCATTTCAAATCATATCAAATCATATCATATATCATCGCATATATCAAATAAAATCATGACATGTATACCTCGCAATATACATCTCATATATGGGTGATTAATTGATTAAATTCTTATGATAAGGTTTATCAATTACATTCATGATTATTATACATTCTGTGGTGTCATTTATTAGATTTTTAAACACATATTGCATTTGTTTCTTATGTTTTAAGTGATTAAAGCATACAAGTTCATTTGCATTAGGTAATCATCATGTAATAGTACATTACATACATCGTATTTACCATATCATAACATCATCAAATTAAATGCATACAATAAATCAAATTAAAATAAACATCGCATCCATATGCATCCATCATAAGTAGTCCATATACATATCTAGATCACAACATCAAATCATACATCTCATAGCTATCTAGTGCATGTCATCCATACATCACATCATATAGAATTAAACCAATATAAGCATTACATCTATATGCATATCATAAACATAAACATAAAACCATAAAAAATCAAAGTACACATGATGAGTAATAATCAAATATCATATATATATATATATATGTGTGTGTGTGTGTGTGTGTGTGTGTGTGTATCTCAAAATGTACATCAGAGGGGTGGTACACCAAAATGCTCGCAGGCTACAACTATATAGGTCCTCAAAACTTACACCAAAATGGTACATATAGTATCAAAAATTTATACCATAGTAGTTCTAACTCTGGCCTGTTCCCCCTACACCACCTACACTAGAGTTATCTCCTTCACCCTCAGCCCTATCTTTAGGAGCCTCCTTCATGCCTATACCTACAAATATTTCTACATGATAGAATGTCTTGTGGTTGGACCATGTCGTTGACTACCCTAACCTCTCTGATTGGGACCTGTGACTATGGTGCATGGAAGACTAACCTAAGGTGCTTTGTTTAGTCCAACATGATGTACTAGGTATCATCCTCTCTCGAGGTATGTTGCCTAAAAGTCAAATCTGTGACTATAGGCTCACAATATATGTAGCATTAGAGGCCATCTGATCCTCATTACTCTCTAGGAGCCTTCATAGTCATATCTCCTCCTTAGTACCTACACTTGCTAACCCCTATGTTGCTGGTGCTACTGAAGTACCTGGCATAGCTACTACAAGCTGTGAAGTCAAGGGACATCCCCTTGTAGACTTGATAAAATTGTGCTCTATGGTCACTACATCAAGTTTATACAATAGAAGGTCATGCTGCCCTATGATCCTTTGGATCTCTATAGCTCCAATGGTAACCTGTGCTCGAAGAGTTGTTCTCTCCTCCTTGTAGCCTCACCACTAAGACTGACCTACTGATAGTTGAGTCTATAAGGCATTTATCTATACCTGTAAGGTAGTAATGGAGGTGTCCCTCCCTAAAATCTATATTTGTAGCATGCCAATTTGAGTTTGGAGGTTGGTCACCTGGGCCTTGAGCTACCCAACCTCACTATTTGGTGCTGCCTCACCCTCCTTTGGAGCCTTGCCCTCATCCTCAACCTAAGGACCCTCCTTTTTGGATGCCCTTGCACCCCATCCTCCCTCATTCTATTAATGAACTCAGTGCCTATGTGGATCAACCTCTATGCCCTTTGCACCCTCTACTATTGTGCCATCTATTGGTCTGCCCAATGGGCCACCACCTTACCATAGCCTGGTCATCCACTAGGCATCATAATCTATTATAGTGCCCACATCATCCAATACCAGATCTCGAAATTCATCATACTCATTGCCTAGCAGGGTCACCTATGGCCATGTCAAAACCCTCTCTAGATTGAGGTAGCAGTAGATGGTGGGTAGCTCTGGGATATCCTACCAGATCCTAAACTATCTAGTGATACAGGATAAGTAAAATAACTCTCATACATTGGGCTTGCACCCAAGGAGCCATATGTCCCTTTATACCCGTCTAAGGTATCCATCAGCCTCTACCCATGTAGAGAAATCTAGGTAAGATCACCACCTAATCTGATTAGGGTGCAATCATATGAACTTCTCAATGTAGTAGCTCAGTTGCCCTACTCGATACCTACTTCTAAAGCCCTCCTACTTGTGAGGCTAGCACACTACATAACACTATCGAGCTACATCAATGTCTATAATCCTCAGGGGCAATCTAATGAGGTACTCTATGGTGATATGCTACTAACCCTAGATTTGAAGAAGAAGGATACAACCAATGCCCACTCTGCTTTGTTGTGTGATTTAGTATAGCTCATTATAGAGCTATGCTAGTAAGGCACTCCCCTAAGATAATATCAGTGGTTGTTGGGTAGTGCTAGCAAGGACATTGTGCATCCTAACTAAGAGGTTCTAGGTGAACCTCACTTTGAAAGTGTTAGGAAGCATGATATGCATGATCAAGTGCATAAAAACATTCGCTCGTTGAGATAATATCTTCTCTATGTACCAATGCTCAATATGGACCCATCCATGGTTCGAGTGAAGTTTTGCCTCATAATTATAGGTGCCAAATATTTGGTCAAACATTGGTCTATTCACCTCCATCGTTGAAGATGTTATGGCCTCACCATCCAAAGGAAGTCAAGATGCAGGTGAAATATGTTGGTCCACACATCCCAACATCGGGTCAATGTTGTCATGTAGGCCTGGTCAACCCTAATGGTGGGTAGTCTAAGGATGTACTCGAAGCCCATGACCATAAAATAGTCTCGCTATGCCTGCAAGATTGCACCGCACAGGTTGCAAAGGATCTCAGATTCATTCACCCTCAAAGTCAGAGTCTGGTTGAAAGCAAAACAATAAAGCAAAAATGATTAAAAATCAATCAAAAACATCAAAAAAATGACCTAAATTTTTTTTTTTTAAATTAAAAATCACAAAATATTCAAAAACACAAAAACATTGAAAAATACACTCAAAAAATTCAAAAAAATGGAAAAAGCACTTCAAAAGTAAAAAAACAATTAATTAATTCCCTTCAAAAATTAAAAAATAAAAAAAAAAATCTAAAGTTTGTGAACCACGATTCGCAATCGGGAATGCGATCAAATTTGATGATCGTTGGGATTTAAATCCCACCATGGATGATAGCCATAGCCCCCAATATACTAATTGGGGACCATGCTTGCCAGCTGCGACTAAGAAAAATGACATTTTTGGGATCATTTCCCATCTGAAGAAAACCTAAATTAAAACCCATGCAACTATGCTAACCTATGCTAAACCTAACTAGGGTGAGGTTCATTACCAATAGTTTAATGTGGTTCATTTAGCTCATTAATTAGTGAGGTTCATTTTAAACTGGTAAATGCAAATAATGGTCTCAGTTTTATGTGCTACATTTGTAGCACCAGCTCCTTCACTGGTGGAAGCCTCTGGTTGATCAGCCATCAATGTGGAAGTGAGGTTGAGTTTTTAGTAGATTTTCGTGTCATATTTGGTATCTCACTCTCAGAGCTCTCTGGTTTGCTAGTTTCTTTCAGGAAATAATGAAAATTAAAATTTCTAAAAATGCTTTTATATTTCCTATTTCAGTCTTGACTGTGCATGACAATCACGATCCCTGAATTAGGGTTTTTTTCCCATGGGTTTGAGCCATGGTTAAGCAATTTGGAAAATTCAACTGCGTTTGACAAATGCAATTAGCAACCTACAATAAATGCTCTAAAACCCTACTGTGAGGAGTCTTAAAATTCCAAATTAAAAATATCTACCAGACCAGAATTTTCAAAAATATCAAAAATAACAAAAAAATCAAATAATTCAAAATCCAAATGCACCTTGTACCTAGTTATTTGCCCTACAAACTTGGCGGTTGTAGTGACTGGCACTCCATGCAATCTAGAAATATGAGTAGATTACCATAAGGTAATTTGGGGTAAATTAGTCGTGGTTGAATTGATATGCTTCATTTCAATCCCAAAAAAGGCCTTTGAGGCTAGACCGCTCCATAGGAACAAGGCGTTCATGTCATTTCTTTCATGACATTTTTTAGCAGATCATCGACAATATGATTCAACATAAGTCTAATTTGAATTGCTATCATTTTTATTTCTTAAGAAGGCCATCATGGCTCGATCGCTCTGTGGGATAGAGATGCACAATTACTTTTAACAATTGCAATCATGGCTGATTAGGCCTAGTCAAGTAATCAAATTCAAAATCTTAAATCCTTTAGATCATTCATCATGGTCAAGTGACTCATCGCTTTATTAATTTTTGGTACCCTCATCAACTTGTCGCTTGAGGGGGTACTCATAATATCAAAATCATAATCAAAGTCAACAGAAGATCCCTTAATCATATATCCTTTGATCTTGTCAAAATTGCATTCATCTTACAAATCATTGCCAGTAACTATCATAAGCCTACCCTTTTCTAGGAAAAAAATAAATATGATAGTTTAGTTTGTAGCTCTCCTCCTTTAGGTTCTGTTGATTCATACAACCTATAGTACACACAAAAGCACCGATTGACAGTGGATGAGCACAAGCTCTTTCAAATTTAAGACTTCCATACAGTTGGAAGCAATGATTATAGGATGTGCATCTCTTTGCAGGACCTAGGGCATCAAATGTTGATTAGACTAATGATCATCATTCAACCTATGACATAGTTTTAAGAGGTTTATTTTCGCTCACGCATTATTCGATCTCACAATGCATCATAAAAGGGGCATATGTATACATGTAAAATGTGTCATGTCGAGATGACTACTCATATAGGACATGCTAGAAGACCATATGAAGGATCTTGGATAGATTCCAAGGTGAAGCAGTGGTTATAACCACTTATTTTAGGCATTTTGGCCTAATAAATGTTGGCCATGGCTGACACCCATGGTTAACAGAGCTCGTTGTGCCTCAGATCTACGATTATCCTTCAAATCAAGTTTGATCTTGGTCAATCCAAAATTAGTTACAACGGCCAATTGGTTGGAGATTCAAACGGTTTGGGTGCGAAAGCTTCTAAATGCTTCCATCCAACTTCCCCAACTTTAGGATCTTGATATTAGCTTCTCCATGAAGCTAGGACAAGGCCTTCCCATGTGCTATAAGACCCCCTTCCAAATTAGGGAATATAGGGAGATCCATAGTCAATTTTGAATAGTGAAGCCCTGTCGAATTACACACTCAATTGTAATTATTGAGAGGAACAAATTTTCTACCCATTTGGAAATCAAAATGGCATTTGGAACCATGAAGGCCATGGAGGGCTAAGAGAAATAAAGAAACTCAATTGATCCCATTTCATCACTAATTTAAGCAATTCAATTGGCAAATATATCAGATGACATCAAGCAACCCTTGATCATCAATTCAATGGAGTGAATTGAGGAATTAGTCCTAATTTGGAGAACAAAGACATTTATGCCTCAACCGCAGATGTCAAATACGGCTAACAATGCTAACCACTCCACAAACCCATAGTATTCAATTTAGGGGTATGAAGTTAGGGGTATGAATTTAGGGGTATGAAGAAATGGGTATAAAGTTAGGGGTATAAATTTAGGGGAATGAATAAATGGGTATGAAGTGAGGGGTATGGGACATTAATTGATTAAAAAAGGAGTTTTTGTAAGTATTCAATTACTTAGGGCTATGAAGTAAGGGTGAAAAGGATTGAAAATCCAACTAAGTGTTCTATTATTTACAATTCAATTTATAGGCTCTAATGGCCCAAAATACATAACCAAACCCATCAAATCATGGATTTGATCCAATATGCTTAACCATAAGCTAAAAAAGTGCAAAGGAGAATGCACGTAACTTTCTAAGCTAGGAGAAAGGAATAATGCTAACTATAAGATCCTTTTTAGCTATCTTGAAGTACACACTTCCTAGTTTGAGTTCACACTTCCTAACTAACACTCCTAAGTGACAACTAGAAGATAACTAGTGCCCACAAGTGCATGTGAGAAAGATATTCACTTACAATATTAATTTGCAAGAAATAACTATGCAAAACTAACTAGAAATTACTAGAGGGGTCATATGAGTGATCAAACATCAATCCTCATCATGCCTCCCCACAATAGAAGCATTGGACTCCAATGCTTTCAGAAGAGTAGGAAAGTCATGGGACATCTGATGAAAAGAAATCCAACGAGCCTGATGCGACAGCTGTCCTCACCGAGCCATAAGATATGAGGTGGTAGACCCCTGGCGAGTCTGTCAAGTCTTCGTGTCATAGATCTGATCTGAATCCAATGGTAACTGAGCATCAGGAACCACGTCCACAGGATGACTGATAGCTGGTGTAGTCTCCAATGTAGAGTCAAAGTACAACTTCAAAAGATCTACATTGATGACGTCATGAATTCCCAAGTGTGCGGGAAGATCAAGGTAGAAAGCATTATCGGACACTTGATGAAGAATAGTATAAGGCCCATAGCGAATTGGTTTGATTTTGCTGAGTCTTATCAGTAAAACGCCACTTGTCAAGATGCAACCAAACTTTGTCACCAACCTGAAATGGATGAGGAATTCAATGTCGATCCATGGCCTTTTTTTACTGATGCTATGTCTTTTGAAAAATCTCAATCACCTTTGATTGAAGATTGTGCAAGTGCTGAATAAATAAGTGTGCCTTGTCTTGCTCTTTCTGAAGATGTGAAGTTATAGGAGAAGGCAAAGACAAAGGTAACTCATAAGATGCCAAGGGCTGAAATCCCATACAAACCTCGAATGGTGAGTGACCTGTAGAAGAATGTAGGGCCCTATTATAGGCATGTTCAATATGAGTGAGACTCAAGTCCCACTTTGCTGGTGAAGCATGATGATAGATTCATAAAATTTGCACAAGGGTACGGTTTACCACTTCAGTCTGCTCATCTGACTGCGGATGATAGGCGATGAAAAAGTTAAGGGAAACTCCTAAAAATTTCCACAAAGAACACCAAAAGTGACCCACAAAGCATGAATCATGATCTGATATAATGCTGGTAGGTAGACCAAAGGAACGCCAAATGTTGTCAAAGAAAAATTGGGCTAAGTCTGCTGTAGAACTTGTCTTGCGGCATGGAATAAACTTAGCCATTTTATTGAATCTGTCAACCACCACGAACACACAATCATGTTTCCGCACTGTCATAGGAAAACCACTAACCAAATCCATGGAAATTCTTTCCCAAGGATGGGAAGGAATGGGCAAAGGCATGCCTAAGCCAAACTTCCTATTAGCTAGTTTTGAGCGACAACAAACTACACATTGTTTGAGAAATCTCAACACATACCTCTGCATTTTAGGCCAATAGAAAAATATTTGCAAGTGATGAAGTGTTTTGTGCTTCCCAAAGTGACCACCATAAAGTGTAGAATGAGCTTCCTTAAGAAGTGACACTCTAGGCTCACAAGGAACACAAACCTTGTCCAATTTGTAAAGAAGTCCTTCTTTGATGTAAAAATCTTGGAAAGGATGCAAATTGGAAGAAGAAGGCTTACTCACTTGCTCAAATATTTTCCCAAAATCAGGATCCTGTGAATACTGATTAGGCCAAGTCTGAAATCCCAAGTGGAAGTGGACATAACTATTAAGGCAAGAGGGGCAGGAGGCCTACTCAAACAATCAACAACAATATTACTCTTCCCCTTTTTGTACTTGATCACCAAGTGAAATTGTTGGAGGCAAGAGGCCCACTTCATATGTCTTGATTCTTCAATTTTACTTTGAGATTGTAAAAACTTGAGAGGCATATGATCAGTGTGTACTACTGTATCTTTTCCCAAAATATAATGTCTCCAATACTTAATAGCTTTAACTAATGCATACAACTCCTTGTCATATGTAGAATAGTTCAACTTAGCAGCAGAAAAAGTTTCTGAATGATAAGCAACTAGATGACCATTCTATTTGATCACAGCTCCTAAGGCAACTTTAGAGGCATCCATTTCAATCTCAAAAGGTTGAGAGAGGTCTGGTAAAGTTAACACAGGTGTTGTACAAAGTTTCTTTTTGAGTTTCTCAAAGGCAATCTCTTGGCTTTTCTCCTAATGAAATGGAACTTTAGACTTAGTGAGATAATGCAATGGAGCTGCAAGGGTGGAATATTGAGGAATGAACTTGCGATAAAAATTTGCAAGTCCTAGAAAACTCCTTAACTCGGTGAGAGTTGTAGGAGGGGACCACTTAAGTAAAACATCAACTTTTGTGGGATCTACTTGAATTCCACTTTCACTAATCACATAACCAAGGTAAGAAACTGAAGTATTGCCAAAAGAACACTTGGAAGAATTGGCATATAATTGATTCTTCGCAAGAAGATCAAGTGTATGATGGATATGCCTAAGGTGTTCCTCCCAAGTCTTTGAGAATATCAATATATCATCAAGATATATTATTACAAATTTTTCAAGTACATCATGAAATACATCATTCATCAACCTCATGAAGGTTGCAGGAGCATTAGTAAGACCGAAGGGCATGACCAACCATTCAAAAAGGCCCATATTCGTCTTAAAAGTTGTCTTCCATGTATCCTCAGCTTGGATATGCACTTGATGATATCCACTTTTGAGATCTATTTTTGAAAAGAACTTAGCTCCTTGAAGTTGATCTAATAAATCATCAATGTGTGGTAATGGATATCTATTCTTTACAGAAATTATGTTCAAAGCACGAAAATCAATGCATAATCTCCAAGTGCCATCTTTTTTAAGAACCAACAAAATAGGTGAGGCACAAGCAAAAGTAATTTACTTAATGAAACCCTTAGACAACAAATCTTCTATTTGCATTTTTATTTCTTCATTTTGCAAAATAGATTGTCTATACATGGGTGCATTAGGTAGTGAAGAACCAGGAATGATTTCAATGCTGTGATTAATTGTGCAAATTGGAGGAAGAAACTTTGGCTCCTAAAATATGTGTGAATAACTTTGCAATATTTTATCCATTGAAGAGTGTTGCTTTGGAATGGATGTGGATGTAGAAGTGTTTTGAGAGTGAATGAAAATTAGAGCAACATCACCACCTTTTTTAATTACTCTTTTTGTTTGCTTGGAACTTAGAATGATGTTAGGAGTGTTGGTGCTTTTAATGAGAAAGACCTTACCATATTTTTGAAGTGTGTAGGTTCTTTTGAAAGCATCATAAACAACTCTCCTATCATACTAAAAAGGTTGTCCAAGCAAAATCCCACAACAATCCATAGGAGTCACATCACAAGTGACTTGATCTATGAAATGTGGGCCAAGTGCAAATTTTAATGTGCAAGTGTGAGTGATTTTTGAGCCTCTTCCACTATCCTTCCAACCCAAAGAATAAGGTTGAGGATGAGGCTCCATAGGTAACTTCAAACACTCGACAATGGACCTCGCAATTAGATTTTTCTGCGAGCCATTATCCACTATACAATCTGTTACAAAATTATGGAGCAAATGAGCTCGAGTGATGAACAAAGCATCACGAGTGCCCTCTGATGAACTTACATTTACCAAGGTAACCTCATTGAGCTTACCTCGTAATTTCATGTATACTCTACTCTCTCCTACTGACTCAATGGGACCTTTAGAAGCATCCTCCTCTTGAGTAGTAATGACTAAACTTTTCTTCTTAAGATTGAAACAATCAGCTTTTTCATGACATTTTTTCTTAAAATAGTTACAAAACTTTTTAGAAGAAGAAGAAGGTTTAGAAGAAGAAGAAGAAGAAGGAGTAGAAGCGGAAGGAGAAGGAGAAGAAGGAGATGGAGAAGAAACATTCTTCTTTTGTGAGAAAGAATTATTCCCTTTTGATGAGTTTGCAACCACTTGAGGAGCAGGTGTGTGGAATGCCTGCGAGTGCGCTTTGAACTTGTCCTCTGCAAGTTGTGCCTGGTTGAAAACTGAATCCAATGTTTCCATAGAAATAAACATAATTTCTCTGTAAAATTGCTCTAACAAGACAATTTGAAATTTGAGAATCAAAGTTGGAACATCATCCTCCACATTCACAAGTATCCTGTACCTGTTGAACTAAAAAATATATTCCTGTATAGTCATATTAGTTCCTTGCCTAAATCGAAACCACCTAATTACCAAATCCTTAGAATAATTGGAAGGATAAAAATTGGTTTTCAAACAGTCTACAAGTTCATCCCAAGTAGTGAGTTCATCATGACCTCTTTTTCTTTCTACAAGGACTTTAGCTAAACCAAAAAGTTTTAGCTTAGCATAAGGAACCACATATTTATCTGAAATCTGAGAGTAAGAAAACCAAGAACTCATGTCAAGAATCCAACTATTCAAGACATCAGGGTTCCTGGATCCATCATAAAATGAAACTTCACAACGAACTCTCAAGCGAGAATCATGAGCAGAAGTTGAAGCATTATGCACAAAAATGTCATTTACCTTCATGGCAAGATTGCCAAGGACTTCTGCGATGGTAGTATCATTAGCTTTATATGCTAAAGCATTTACAACATGGGCAAGTTCTGCCACTTGGGCAGCCAAATCAGAAGCCATGTTCAACAAGGTATAAGCCAGGAGTAAAAAAATATGAAAGCACTAATTCAAGGGAAAAATGGAAATTTTCCTTGTTACAATGGAGTGCCTCTGAATTTTGAAAATTACTCCGAAGGCTCAAAATTTGAAATTTTAAACTAACCTAAGGTGCAATTTATAATTTATTAATTTAAAAATAACTTAAGTAAAAATTAAATGTAATTAATCAAAGATTAATTAATTTTAATTAAGTTATTAAAAATTAAATTAATAAAAATAAAATTTAACATGCAACCTTAGAATAGTAAAAATTAAAAATTACAATAAATTACCCTGACTTACATGCAACTCCAAACTTCAGTGGCACTATTCCCGAGGCACTAATCTGCTGGCCAGTTGTAGTGGCACGGTTCTCGAGGATCTAATCCTGCAAAGTTTTCTGGACCAGGATCTAATCCACCCGACGGCTGGCCTGTCAGGCTCCAAGCCTGACGATGGGTAATGCGGTGCGACCTCCAAGGTTGAGCACCCATGCAGTGGTTGCCTCCAAATGTTTCTCAGATGCTGACAGCAGTCTAACAGCGTAGCCAAGCCTCCTGCCTGGTGACGAAACTGTCATGCCTGATAGAAAGTTAGGCGTTGGGTGTCCTGACATCGAAGCGATGCATGCCCTATAGCGTGCACGTCATATTCCAGCGCTGTCAATCTGACAACTTAGTCAGGCTCACCGGTCGTTATCAATTTTGATAGCAGGGGCCAAGCGAAAATGATGCTGTCAATAGACAACGAATGCTGCAAGCCTGCCTGATGCTATCAGTCTAACAGGGTCAGGCCAAAGCACTGATCGCTTTACTGTCAGACTTGACAACAAAGTTAGGTGATAGGCCAGACACCAAG
>JAQPPZ010007699.1:0-82144 GCA_028583015.1 Wollemia nobilis | reverse complement strand
ACATTTGGTTGATAGCATCCTTCACTTCATGATGGTAGGATCTTCCAAAATAGTAATCTTCACTTGTTAGTAATATCTTCCTATACAATAGGGTGTTGGTGGTATTTTCCAAGATGATGTTGATATACTCCAATACAATAGTCTCTTGATGGTAGAGTTTGGAAGTTAGGGTGTTGGTGGAATATTCCAAGATAATTTTGGCAAGCTCATCCAATACAACAGTCTCTCGACGGTATAGTTTGAAATTCAAATTTGTCTACCAAATCAGACTTAGATGATGGTCCAACTAGATGCCAATAGTGTAGATGCAATCCCTCTTTTGATGACAACAATATTTGTTATCCTTGATAGAGCACTCTATAATAATATTCTTGTGATAACATATTGCAACACAAATATATTGACTGTGAGATTATATAAACATCTATATAGGATGCATGGCATAAGATGAGAAAAATTTGATATATTATTTGTTTCAAATTACAAGATTCATCTCAATGAAAACAATGGAAATATCCTGATATAAATGGATTGGGATTTATGAAAAAATTAAATCTTCTTTCTTTCCAAAACCTACTATCCTCAACTCTTTCTCTTTATCACTTCTCCATGCTTTCATGGTTCTTATACATCCTTCTCTCTCATCACTTTTGCCCGTTGAACATTATTCAATTTATAGATATGATAGATAATGATCATATAGCTACCTTAGATGATTGACCTTCTAGTTTGCATTCATCCCTCTTGACCTTTTAGTTTTTCCCTACATAAGTATAGTATCATATGTTGGTTTATGTATAATTCAACAATGCTTGGTATATTTAAATCTAAATTTGTTTATGTTGATGGACATAATAAAATTCATAATACCGATACCAAGCTTCCCATATAAGATAACAAAGTATTTAACATTTTTTAAATAAAGGAAGCATAATACAAACATTTAAAATTTTTGCATAATTCCCTAATGTCAATATCATTCTCTTCTAATCTCAACCCAAAAAATGATAATGTAATCTCATTTTTTTAAGCTAGGGTTGCATGAAAATAAATCTCTCTAAACTAATTAGAATTTTTAAAAATACACTCATAATTGTCCTTCAAAACCAATAAATAGTAGATGACTTACTTACCTAGTCAAAATATTTCTCAAATTTTGTTTCTAAAAAATCTTGAATTTAAAAATTATCATTACCCCTATTCCATTTAAATTACTTGACAGGGTCATATTTCCCTCAATACGACTTGAATTCCTTCATATGACCACTCATTTTAAGCAATTCAATTTGTTAAAAAAACTATGCAATATCAAAATCTAACAACTTTGTGTAAACACATGGATCCTAAGAGATGAGATATTTTCTAGAAAAAATAAATTGCCCAAATTTTGTAATCTAAAAAAAAATCAACTTTGCTAGAAATATGTCTTTGATACCACTTGTGAAACTTTATTCTCATTAACAAAAATCATAACCAACATCAATCTCCATATCAACTTAACATAAGGAATGAATACATTTTCAAAAAGAGATACTCATAGGATACCATAGGAAGATCATAACTCTTTGCAATGTACCATGCACCATCACCAAGAAGTTGGGAGAGAATGCTTTTGAATTGAATTTTTCATTCTATCTTGGTTTGCATTCACTCTTCAATGTTGAAGTATGAATAGTTTAGAACTAATGGAGGAAAACCAAATTATTGATGCATGGACTATGACAGTAAAAAGTAGTTTTTTAATATGTATAAAGTGGTCATGATAAGATAGCTTGACTACCAAGCTGAATGAGTCACAAAAAATAAGATAAGGAAATAATTTTTACACCTAATATCAAAAGTTTCTACAATAGGAATCATTTATTTTTAAGGGAGAACACATTATCTAGACATGTGACCTTTTAGGACATGGCTTTATGCTCAAAAAATGCTCATAAGATATCTTTAAATCCTATCAATACTATGAGGTATATATATATATATATATATATATATATATAAGCTGAATGAGTCACAAAAAATAAGATAAGGAAATAATTTTTACACCTAATATCAAAAGTTTCTACAATGGGAATCATTTATTTTTAAGGGATAACACATTATCTAGACATGTGACCTTTTAGGACATGGCTTTATGCTCAAAAAATGCTCATAAGATATCTTTAAATCCCATCAATACTATGAGGTATATATATGTTTGGGATTTCTTTTTGATTCATTTATACATGTGATTTGTTTATCCATGTTAATAAATTAGAAGAATAAAAACACAAAATCAAAATTCATATGTATGTAATTTATGTTTTATATGTGTAGACACCTAAAACGTATCATGTCAAGGTGACTACTCATATGGGACATGCTAATAGACCATATGAACGATATTGTACAACTCCAATGTGAAGTAGTGGTTCTAACCACTCAATTTGGGTAGAGTTGGCTAACTCAGCCTTAGTCGCAACTGTCACCCATGACTAACAGAGCTAGCTGCACCTCAGATCCATGACTAGTATCAAAGCAGTTTTGGACCCAGAATCGGTTACAATAGCCCGGGAAACAAATCCAAACAACTTTTGGATGAGGAAGCCTCTAGAACTTTCCCTCCAACTACTCCAACTATAGGTTTTTTGTTCTTGGCTTCTCCATGAAGCTAGAGCAAGGCCTTCAATGTGCTATAAGAACCCCCTCTAAATTGGGAATAAATCTGGAAGAATCTCAAGTTGAAATGCAGCAAAGCCCTATCAAATTATAGACTCACTTGCTACCTTTGAAAGGAACACTGTTGCTGCCTAATTGGAGATTATGAATGCAAAAGAATCCATGAAGGTCCTAAAGGTCTAGGAGAATCAAGACACGTTATTGAGCCAATTTCATCATCAATTCAGATAATTCACACCACCAATCCATCAAAGGATACTAAGGTGACCCTTGATCATCAATTCAACAAGGAGAATTGGAGATCCAAGCCCAAATTTGAAGAGCAAGAATACTTTCAGCTCAACCATGGCTAACAGTGCTCACTACACCTCAGACCCGTGACAAGGTTTTAATTCGTGTTTTACCTTTTTTTAGTGGTATATTTACCTTTTCATGCATTAAACTAGATGTATCTAAGTTATATTAACTTTCATAAATGTTTTTGTACGGTTAGATTAGAGATTTAGGATAGATTTTCTTCATTTCTTGGCATTTTGGTAATTAGAATAGTTGTTGCTATTTTCATGTATTTCTAAGTTAATAATGCTAAATTAGATGGTTTCATAGATAGATTTATGCTTATTTTACATGTTTTATTATAATTGCATCATTTCTTGCATAGATTAGTAGTTTTACATGCTTTCTTGATATTATGTTATTCTTTATGCAAGATTCCTCTAAAAGCCTCATCAAGAGAGGTATCCTTTGCTTTTAACTATTTCTTGTTGTTTCTTGAATGCAGGGTTTTTAAGACTCCATTTTCAACACCTTCATGACAACAAATGCCTCTTCCAATGAGATAAGAAGGTCACCATTGACCTAGAGCAATTAGTGTGCAGTCAAAGAGTCTACGTATTATACCAACCCCGTTGTGGGGCTCAAATTATTGTATTGATTGTATCACATATTTGGTATCCCTAAGAGAGAAAAAATTGTAATCCATTGAAATTATATTAATACAAAGAAATCTTTATTTATTTTCAAATTTGTATCTCATATGATTTATGCTTTAAATCTTTATAAATTGGTACAATAGCTTAGGTATATTCTCTCTAGATAGCTACAAATGGAGATCACGATGGGAACCCATAATTTTTGTGAAAAATGATTGATTTATTATATTTTTTTGTTGTAGGTACTCATCACGGTTGACAGCCATGGTTAAAGTTGTCACCATGCATGTCATCCATGGGTGATAGTCTCAACCGTGCTTGATAGCCATAGCTAATAGAGGATAGAAAAATTGTAGACAATAGTTTCTCCATCAAAATTGGATTTCAGGTAGGAATAATTTCCCTATGTTTTCTTGTCTCTATCTATATTTTTGATAGTCTGAATGCATTAGGATGATGCTTTAAGTACAAAACTTAAGTATAAAGGAAAAATGTTGATATTATCGTAGGTTTTTACTAGTCATTGCTAGGAACATCGGATCTCTGATTGCAATATGCCCTAGTCTCTAGTGGTCTAGATCAATTATTTTTGAGTTTGCATGCATGAGGCCTAATTAACGGTCATTCCTTCATATTAAATTTACATTCTCTAAATATCATCTTGCATAGACGTGCATTATCTGAAAGATAAATATTCTTTTGAAAATAAGCATGTAGGAAAATCATTCTAATACTCTTTCCTGCATTTTATTCCCATGCAAATGTAAAAAAGAACCACACACACCACATACTATCTAAATGCTAGTGAGTTGGAAGTCATATCCAACCACTAGTAGGGTTCAAGGATAGTGATAGTTATTTCCATCCGTTGGCCCAACCCCTTCGATCCTTGTTACTCGACAAATATCGGATTCAAGAATCGTCATATCCCGTGGAAATTTTGCACGTATCTCTTAGAAGAGGTATATCGCTGATTGTGGGTGAATAGGTGAGGATCGTGAGGACCTATGCTCCCTAACTATGTGTGGACTTAATTACCGCACATTATATGTTGGATTACATGACCTGGAATTTCATTGCCAGGTTGTCGAGTTGTGAGTATACAGGTGAAAGCCTTAAACTATTAAGTATATCATCAATAATTTCAAACATGATGAGAATAGTTTAGAGTTTTCAATAAATCTCAAACACATCAAACCAGTTAGGACTCACAAATAAAATTTAAAAGAGATAATCATCATTGTTTGTTTTGTGTGCTTTAAAATTTACATACAAGATAATATAATATCATGGTCAGAACACGGAGAGGTCGATATGTTCATAATATTGAGGTTAAGTCTGAAGCTCCACCCATTGCATAAAACAATACGAAGAACCCTCAATCACAAGATCCTCTTAAATGACGTTCGATGAGCATTAGAGGGGATAACTCTATGCACAGGGGTTCTTTTCAGAATAACCCACTTAGAGGAGGCAATACACATGCCTCATGAGATGGATTCAAGCATGGAAGATTCCAACATGGGGTCTTTGTGCATGGGATCATATATCATGATCATACACCTCATGGATTCAAAGAGTACATCATTGAGGAAGGAACAATGAACATATTTTTTCCCATATGTACTCAAGATAGGGTGGTTCATGGCCCTCGCTAGGTCAAAATAGATAGATGGAAAATCCACCCATTCAAGAGTAGGAAGAGAGACCTATTTCACAACATAGGCCTATGTTGACTCCCAAAAACAATAAACCTAGCAAGTTCACATTTGACATGTCTAAGGTTGGAGTCAATGGTATGCCACCACATGATCCATGGTGCACTAGACATTTGGATGGTTTAGGTAGATTCTTAGGGCATCTTGGGTACAAACCCTCAGTTGCACATTCTCACTATATGAGTATTCATAGTGAGAGCACGCGCAGGACCATAAGAGAGCCAAGAGAATTCTCTAAGAGTTCTCGCACTATAGTTGCCCCATTGACCTACATGGGCACATAGTATAGACAACACTAGAATGTGAATGTCATCTACACAAACAAGGGCAAGAGCATAGAAAATAATTCTATCGAAGGTCAGACCGATAAATTTTCTTATACAAAAAAAGTACACCAGAGACCGCATACGTTCAATATTCTAGATCAATCATAGAAATTAGTGATGGAGCAACAACAATAGATCTTCCAAGACCAATTAGAATATATTCAGGCAGAACATGAGCACCTCAAAAAGGAAGATACTCATAGGTAGAGGTTGCATAGGCAATATATTTTTGAGCAATGCATGCATGAACAATGCATCCTTGAGCAAGAGGAGTGATTGGCTCGTACCAACTTGCCCCCTCGAAGTGAGTATAGGGAGAGCACTCATAGATGAGCTACTTCACAACCTGATCTATACCCTAAACATATGGAGAACTATACTCATCACACAGCCCAAGAAATGGAGCAAAACCAAGCATTAAAACATCATGGGCGTACGCAGTATGAAGAAGAAGTGGGAGATGATCAAGAAAAAGAATACCCTGAGATCTCCCTAGTAGACATGGAGGATGATCCCATTCCCCCACCTCGTTCGAAGAAGAATTTTCCTCAAATGGCTCCTCATGGACCTCTCAGAGAAGAGGAAATTATGTCTTTGAAGGCCTCTTAGGCCTTGGCAGACAAGGTTCAAGCTACAGAGAAGCAAGTAATGGTTTATCATAAACCAACCTTAAATAATATTCACAACGAATATTTATGCCCTTTCCAACGTATCCCAAGCATTTTGAGATGCTGAACCTGGATAAGTTTTAAGGAGAGGAGGATGCTCAGGAACACGTTACGATATTTATGGATAAATGCTTTCAGATTGAAAGCAATGATGCTCTAATGTTGAGAACCTTCATTACAACCCTCTCAGGTCCTACTCGAGAGTGGTTCAATCAACTCAAACGACATAGCATAACCAAATTTGAATAGTTGGCTGATGCATTTCTTGAATGCTTCTCCTTTGATATCAAAAATAATTCTAATCTATCCAATCTGGTTGCTTTATTGCAACATGATGACGAGCCGATCATGAATTACAAAAAAATATGGATAAAGATAATGGCAAAGTTGTCATTCTCCATTTTGACTATCAAACTGACTCGGATGTTTACCAAGGGTTGTGCAAAGAATATCTCATTACTATTGTAGTTGCAATAGTATCAAACATTTCAAGAGGCCTTAGCACAAGCCAAGGTAATAGAGGATAGCAATTTATAGGAGGATAATTTGAAACTCAGGAACAAGGAGTGGAATAAAAAGAATAACCACAATCAAAATGAATAAGCCAAGTGGACCCATGTCAACCAAGTGGTGTTAAACCTCCAGAGAGGAGATAAGGGGTAACAATAGAATTATCAAGCCCAACCTCCTCCTGTGCACTACGATTAACACAATAATAACAAGAAGGGTAAGAATAAGGAATAAAAACCACGTTACTAGTTCACACCTTTGTGGAAATCGATGACTTCAATATTCCATCAATTATGTGAGACCAAGGCAATAAAATTACCGAAAATCAAATTGATAAACCCTAATTAACCCAAGCCAAAGAGGTATAGGGATGATCTATACTATGCTTTCCATAGAGTGAAAGGACACAACATCAAAGTATGTTGGAATTTCATACATCTAGTACATATAATTGTTGAAAGATGTGACATAGCTATGGACAACTCGCAGGCACCTAGCAACAAGAATATGGGGATCTTCAAGAACCCCTTACTAAATCATGAGCCACCAAGGCATAATTCTAGCCATGTGAATCAAGTGCGGGTCAAAATGTCAACTCAAGGATTCATCAGTATGGTTAATATTGTCACGAGACAAGGGAGGTATGAAGGACCAAATTGACCTCCAAATTCCATTAGGGTGAATGTTGCACCTCAATAGAGGCCAGTGCATAATATTCCAAGTCCACCAACAATATCGATGGTGACCATTAGGAGTAGGCTAGTTCAATGCTTGCAGATAACTCTAGCAAATTTGTCAATCTATGAACTGATCCAGAAGTCCCCCAGGTATAGGAATATGCTTACGGAGTATTTAATATTGATCAAATTTTAGTTCTAGGATCCTAAAGCTTTTAAAAACTTCGTGGGACATGTGCAACAGTGCAGTGAACCGGTAATACAATTTCATGATCATGAGATTAAAACGGTTTCAATTGTTATAGCAGACCCACTGCTACATATCATAGCATGTGTTAATCACCCACCATTAAAATAGGTTTTGATTGATATAGGATAATCAATCAACATAATTACAACCAAGGCATTAACATATCTGAAGTTTCCAAAGTCACATATCATACCTTCTTTGTTCACCTTGAGAGATTTCAATGATACATTGTGCTCAACGATAGGGAACTCCAATCCAGGTCGGACTAAAGACCATCCTTGTGATGTGTCATGTGATATAAGGTGTCATGCAGTATAACATATTTCTCGGGAGTCCTTGGATTATATAAATGTGTTGTGTTCCCTCGATCTTGAATTAGTGTATAAAGTACATACACGAGGGACAGGTTCACATGGTATCTTTTGAAGAAGAACCATTCAAGTATGTGAACTTAAAATATTTGTCGAGGGATTTCATTCTCCCCTTAACGCATCTGGTTATACGACCGACATCACCTATTATACATCCAAAAGGCAAAATCAAAGGAGTGTGCACGAGACCTTCCACGGTAGCACCATAGTTATCTAAGCACACTATAGCATCTTCAACTAAACCAATGGCATCCAAAGTGCCTAAGAATTATAAGAATATTAAGAAATTTATGGACAAAAAATAGTCAAAACAAGTGCCCAAAGTAGAGACTATCGAGGGTCCTAATCCCATGGACGAAGATGATGCTCAAAATATAGTCAAGGAGGTACCTCAACCTGCCTCACCTACATCTTCAGTAGGGTCATCTGTATCATCAGTGACCATGCATTGGGTTAACTCTGGGTTAGCAAAGTACATTATGCAAAACATGACGTTCACACCAATTATCAAAACTGCATAAGACATGGGCCGACCACAATCCCATTGCTTTTCCATGGGTATGGTGGTACTACTAAGGGTGCCGCCCAACCAAAAAAACTTCAATTATGGAGGGCTTGACTAATATGCAAATCGCATGTCCATAGATGAGGATGATGATGAACCATTTATGGAAAATATTCATTATCTATCTACCCCAAAATTTACCTTGCACTACTTTGAACATTACCATTGGCATGGTTATGGCTTGGGCTAATTCGAGTAGGCGTTGAGAGTACCCATCGAACCACAGTATCAGCTACCAAATGATAGGTTTGGATTGGGCTATTATATCCGAGGATGGGATGAGCCCCTAGTAGCATCTTTAGATCCTCTAAACCTCTCTTTAGGGGATGATGTGGACTAAATCCCATCACCCTAACCCTTATTACTCATGAAGTGGTAATAGGTTGGTAACCTATGTCTCAGAAGTACCACTAGATATATATCACAATCACATTGTGGTAGAGGTAAATCAAGAAGACAATCCAAGAGTTGACTTGGAGAATCAAATTCGTGAAGCTACCAATGACATAGACATGCAGATCCATAATCTAAGTATAGTAGAGTCCATTATTGAGAGCGATGAACTAGATTACTATTTTGGAACATATGATGATGAGATGTCCTCACACAATGAACAATATGAGGATGAAATTGAGTTGGCCTACTTAGGCTCTCTAAATTTATGGTATCTATTACCCATAGAACAAATGGGTGAGACTGAAGAATACTTCATGGTTGAGAGTGACTATGAGTATGAAACAGAGTGGGCCTACCTTGGGCCTCATCTTGCTAATAATCCAATTCCAGTGAGTAGGGGAGAAGGATACATATACAATATCAATGATGAGGATGAGACTAAAAGAGCTTATCTTGGGCCTCATTATTTATGCCATCGTCATGCACTGGTTGACATAAATAAGATGTATTAGTGAGTCTATCCTAAATTATGCCTCAGAGGGAGACCACCAAATTTGGATATGATATATCATATAGTCTTTCCTGATCCACCAATGTACATGGAGCTCCTTAAGTCTAGTGATATTGTTTTCAAGTCTATTCAGAGATCAGATCCAATTATCCCCATACCCCCATAATCACATCTTTGGGATGGAAGTTCTATCAGGGTAGAGTTACATGCATATGGTCCTGGGGATATAATACATTCCATCAATATGATCCCCATTGATCTGACCAATCCACTCTGCAATCCAGCCGATCCTTCTAAACCATTGTATCTAAATGTAGATGCTATTGATTGGGATCATGTTGAATCACCACTAGAGCCTGAAGATTTCTTTCCTAATGAAGAAATACTGCAACCTTTTAATTTTGCATCAAGCTATGCCCATGATGTTTATCATATTGAGGTAAATTCTATTGTAGGAACTTTAAACCCAGCTGATGACATTCACTTGATTCCTACACCTCATCATATCGAGGATGGATCACATATATCAGTAGAGGAAACCTTTTATGTGGATATCAGTAATGATCCCACTAATACAAGGAAGGTTAAATTTGGAGAGATTCTAACTCCTGATGAGCATGCCACACTCATTCCTTTATTGAAATACAGACCTTACCTTTTTGCTTGGACATACAAGGATATGCCCGATCTAGATCCTAAAGTGGTTACCCATAACCTTTTTCTAGACCTCACTAAGAGACCTATCAAGTAGAAACTTAGAAAGATATATCCAAAAATTGCTTTAATGGTTAAAGATGAGTTGTAGAATATTTTGGATGTAGAATTCATCATCTCCATTGAATATCAAAAATGGGTATAAAAAATGGTACCTGTAGGAAAACCTGATGGAAGGATCTGTATTTGTATGTATTTTAGAGACCCCAACAAGGCAATATCAAAGCATTCATTTTTGTTTCCCAACATAGATTCTCTTGTAGATGCAATGACAGATCATGATATTCTCTCTCTAATGGATGGTTTTTCTGGTTACAATCAAATTCGGATTAAACCCAAAGACTAGCACAAAACCATGTTCACAATGCCATGGAGGACATTATGCTATAAAGTTATACCATTCAGCCTTAAAAAAAACTAGTGCCACATATCAGTGAGGCATGATCATGACTACATGCATAAGATCTTAGAATATTATATCGATAACTTGTTAGCAAAGTCATTACTATATTTTGAGCATGCAAAGGTCTTGAGGAAGGTCTTTAATCACCTGATAGAGCATAATATAAGGTTGAATTCCAAGAAGTGCATGTTTGACATAATTTCAAGAAAGATATTAGGGTTCATCATTTCAAAATGAAGCATCAAAGTTAACACAGCGAAGGTCAAGGCCATTTAGAGATGCGTCCTCCCATGAATATCAAAGAATTAAGAAGCCTTCAAGGCAAATTAACATCCATAAAGTGATTTATCACATAATTATCGGACAAATATTGACCCATGAATCGACTACTACACAAAAGGGTTCCATTCAATTAGGATGAGGAATATCAAGCAACGTTCATTGAGATTAAGCAATACCTAATAATTCTACCAGTGCTAAATCCACCAAGACTAGATGTGTCTTTTTTGCTATATATATTGACAACTGACTTTGCATTGGGAACCATGTTAGCCTAAAATAATGTGCAAGGTAAAGAGCAGACCATATAATATATTAGTTGCACCTTGGTGAGCTATGAGCTTGGATATGTGTATGTGGAGAAGTTGTGTTTAGTGGTGGTGTTCACAACAAAGAATTTGCATCATTATATGTTAGGTCATACGACATATATAATATCCAAACAAAATTATTTGTAGTATATGATGAGCAAGACATATCATAATACACATACTGCGAAGTCGATCATGATATTTATAGAATTTGATTTGGAATTCATCATCCAAAAGTCCATCAAGTAATAGGTCATAGCTGATAAACTGGCTAAGGTACCTCTCGAGAATAGTAGGCCCTCACCATAGAGCTTCCTAATGATGTAGTATTCACCTTATCAGAAGTACTTGAACCTGAAGAACCAGATAACAAAGCTAATATGACTATGTTCTTTGATGGTTCAAAGTATGAGCAAGGGGGTGGCGCAGGAATTGTTTTTTTCATGCCACAAGGTGCTCCAATGCCCTTGTTGTTTAAGCTAGACTTTCCTTATACTAAAAACAATGCTAAATATGAAGCCCTAATCTTGGGCCTCCAAATAGCTATCACCATGAAGATTAAATAGTTAAACATATTTGGTGATTCCCTTCTCATAGTCAATCAAGTGAAGGGACTTTTTCAATGTAGGTGTCCCATCTTGAAAGCTTACAAGGATCTTGTTGACACATATCTAGTCTAGCTAAAATGGTATGACATCGAGGCAATCCCTCGTTCGTCAAAAAGATTCGTAGACACTATGGCCTATTTGGTATTTTTAATCCCTAAGAATTTGTTTTCTCACTTTACTACCATTTATGTAAATATGCTCTCGTAGGTCGCGATGTAGTGTGTGGTTTTTGATAATAAGGAATCAATCAACATGATTCATATAGATCCAAACCATGAGTGGTTCTATAGATCTAGAGACTTTATCAAGAAGATATCTTGGGGGTCTTTGATCTTGTAGGGTCCTATAGGGAATGGAAGTACCATTCACAATAAGGTTGTATCCGAGTCTACATTCACGCACAATGAAATACCAAGGGAACAAGAAATCTTGACATTCAAGATAGAAGTGTATCAAGATTGGATGTCACAATTACATGACTTCCTGAAGCTTGGTTTAATCCTACAGGGATTATCACATGTCACAAAATGCACATTGAAATAGAAAACAACAAAGTATGTCTTTCTCAAAGACATCTTGTACCGTAGAAGCTACGATGGAGTGCTCTTTCGTTGTCTTGAGCCCCAAGAATCATCTTGGACAATTTTGCAAGCTCACAATGATACATGCGGTGGCCATTTTAGCGGCATGGCTATTGTCAAGCACATCCTTCAAATGGATTATTATTGGCCCACTATAGATAAGGATTGCACCATGTATGTCATTTATGCACTTACCATCATAGGCATTACAACCCATTCAAGTGACTTGACCATTTGGTCAGTGGGGTTTAGATCTAATAGGTAAGATTTATCTCCATCATCAGGTTGATATAAATTTATTATAATGGCCACTGAGTATTTTACTAAGTTGGTGGAAGTAATTCCCTTAACAACAATGACTAGAGAACGTATTCGAGTTTATACTCCATAATATCATCAGTTGCTTTGGTATACCATCCAAGATAATCTTGGATAATGGAACATAATTCAAGAATAAAATTGTAAAGGCTTTAATGTCTAAGTGCAATATACATCACAATTTTATGACTCCATACTATCCGTAGGCAAATGGGCAAGTTGAGGCTTCAAACAAGATAGTGATAGCCATTTAAAAAATATGGTCTAAGAAAACCATAAATATTGGCACATTCATTTACCCCTTGTATTATGGGCTTACAGGACTAGCATTCGAATGCCCACTGGGGTAACCCCATTTTTGCTAATATATGACATTGAGGCCATTATACCCCTAGATTTGGAAATTCCAATGTTGCACGTTGCATTAAAAGAGTTCATCGATGATGACACTGCATGACAAGGTCACCTATATCAATTGATGCTTCTTAATGAACATCGTGTGAATGCCCTTGAGCATCTTTGTGTTTACCAAGAGAACTTAAAACGATCTTACAATAGTAAGGTCCATCTGAGGGAATTTAAGGTTGGTGATATTGTGCTCAAAGAGAACCAACAAAACTCAAACCTGCCACCACACTTGCGAGACAAATTCACGACTAACTCGTTAGGTCCTTACATAATATTAGAGCAGATTGGAACTTAAATGTATCGCTTGACATCACTTTTAGGTGTTGAACAGCCTGAAACTCTCAACATCCTTCATATTAAAGCGTTTCATACATAATAATTCAAAAAACTAAAAATATGAAAAATTCCAAAATCCATAAAAATTAAAAAGCATTAAAATCTAAAAAACATTTCATTTCATTTGCATCATGCATTTACATCTTGCACTTGCATTCATTTAATTGCATTGCATTAGGCATTTACATTCGTCACACTTGCATTAGGATAGGTTGTGTTTGCAATCTTACAAATAACACCATGTTTGTGTTTTAATCATGCATCTATGCATTATCATCATCATCCATAACCCTTGTGAGTAATTGTGTTTTTCAACAAAACCCCTCCTATTGCTATGAAGAATATACTAGGTTATTTTGGTCATTCAACCATACCTAGTAGTCTTCTCAAATTTAGTAGAAAGCTTGCTTTGCTTTTGTAGATGAGGTATAGTTTTGGTAACACTTAGCATATTAAAATCCCATAACTAAAAAACACATTAACTATCCTAATTAGGGTAAGGAAGGATGAACACTAGAAAGTGGTTCGGGTAACCTTAGGCGAAAGGTTTTATTACTTGCTCATTTTGTGAGGCGCAATGGTCTAGGGTAGTGGTCATTGGCAAAAGGATAAGTTTATCCCTTACCCGAATAAATCCCTTGCTTACAAATGAAGGAGCAAAATTCCAAAATCAAATCAAATAAAATACCTTACTTGAAACAAAGGAAAAACAAAAATACAAAATAAATAGTGATTTTTATCACTATACAAAAATAAACAATGATTTTTATCACTATACATGAGCAAGTATCCCAATAAATTAAAGAAACAAAGGGGGTGAGCTTGAATCTCTGTAATGATCACCACTCGAAAACCATAGGGTGATCCCTAATACAACAATGGGCTGAATGAATAAATCCTAACATTGGGGTAGGTTTAAGCAATTTACAAATGAGCTAGCTTTAGGTGGCCTATATTGCCTAGTAGTTTAGTCTGACTGATTCCAAACCTAGGATCAGATAGATATTTGAGGATCCCTAATGCAACAATGGGCTGAATAAATCCCACCTAGCACTGGGGTATTCTTATGTCTCATCTAATATATTCATTTGCAAACATAGGGGTAATGAACAACTTGGTCTTTCATAGTGAAAACTTTATTTTTCATAAGTCTAGTATAGTCATTATACAATTTTTGATAAGTCAACTAGGGTGTTTGAGTCTCATGGAAAACCTCAAAATTTTCCAAATAGCAACAATCAAATTTTAAATTTTAAATCAATTATAAGTTGCTTTTTATAATATTTTGTTTATTAAGGATTGTTTATAATATAGGTTAGATACCGAATGGATATAAAAAATGATATGCAAATGGCCACTGACTATGCTACACATTTTATTTTAATTTACAAAATCTTATGAATAGAAACAATACATCATTGCATCTCACATATGAGTATTCAATTGATTAATTCTTATGATAAGATATATCAATTACATTAATAATTTTTATACATTCTGTGGTGTCATCCATTATATTGTTAAACTCATATTGCATTCCTACATTATGTTTTTAAGTGATTAAAGCATACATGTTCATTTACATTTTAAATCATCATCATGTAAATAATGCATTACATACATTGCATTTACCATATCATAACATCATAAATTAAATGCATACAAGTATAGTAAATTAAACATGCATTTAAACATCAAACAGTGCATCTATATGCATACATCATAGTAGTCCATTTATATGTCTAGATCACAATATCTAGTCATGCATCTATCATAAATCTAGTGTATGTCATCCATATATCATATCATATAGCATCAAATCAACTTAATATATAAGCATTGCATCCATATGCATATCATAAACATAAAATAAATAAATCTACACATATAATGAGTCTCAAATGTCAGATCATATATATATGTGTGTGGTAGCAAAAAGAGTACATCGGTATATGTCTAAAATACCCATAGGCTAAAACTATGTAGGTCCTTGATATTACACTCAAAATGGTACAACAACATCTATCAAGATCTGTACTAAGAAGCACCTACAACCCTAGTTTGTTAGGCTCCTTCATCGCATCCACCCTTCCTGTGGGTCCGCTTAGAGCTAGTACCAATGGACCTCATTGTCTTTGATTTCCTATGGCTGGGTTAAATGGAAGGTTGCACTATCTCCCAAGTTTGAGTCCTCTGATATCTTGGATCTATGGTCCTCTTGGAAACATCACCCCTGAGTAGTTCGATCTCTCCTACCAAGAAATAGATATGAGCAATATCTTATGCTCGCTCGTTGACATGACACTAAAATAGAGCCCCTAGTCTCCTAAAATTTGCATCTGGATCCAAATAAATGTGTTCATGTGCAGATGCAACCATAGGACCAGCCTATGGAGTAGAGGGCTCCCCTCGTGCACCAATCGCTTGATCCCTCTTATGAGTCACGAGTTGTAGCTACGATCATGCTAGATTCACCCGAGTGTCATATTCTCCAAGGCTATAGTGACACTATCAATCTGCACCTAGTGAAGGGTCCTCCCCTCTTGGTAGCTCCACCACTACTCTTGTCCCTACCTCAGCTGATCTTGTGTAGTTTTTAACTATGCCTATAGAGTAGCCACAAAGGGATCCCTCTATAGGATCTACATCTATAGGATACCCATATGTGTTTATAAGCTGGCCAGCTAGGCCTAGAGCTATGCAACCTCATCATCAGGCTCCTCATCCTCCTCCTCCTCAATATGGGGTACATCTTCTATAGTTACACCCTCTTCCCATCTACCTTCGGTCCACTAGTGAACCCTACGCCCATGAAGATCTACTCCCTTCAAATGCACCTTAGCTACCTCTACTCTTGTAGTTCTATCTCGATCCATACCAAGTGGACCATCACCTCTCTAGATCATAAAATTCCACCAAAAATCATAATCTGTAGCGGACCCCGCATCTACTAGCCCTGAGTCCTACCAATCTTCCTCATAATCACCCAAGGTGGTGACCTACGATCATGTTAGATATCTCTCTAGATTCAGGCGATGGTAAAGAGTAAGCATGGGTGGAACATCCTGGAAGATACCAAACTACATCAAGATACATGAAAAGTGAAAAAACTCATACATGTCAAGCTTATGCCCAATCAACCACCTATCTCATCTAGTATGCCTTAGGTACCTATCCGCCTTAGGCCATGCAAGATAATCCATGTAGGATCTCCATATTACGTATCCATTCTATAGTCATGAGATTCTATCGATGTAGTACTCCAGGTGTCCTACCCGAGTCCTACTATGAAACCCCTTCAAGTATTGATAGAGCTCATATTCCCTCGCTCGGGAGGTCAGCTAGAAGATCACATTATAATAAATATAAAATTAATCAAAAACATCAAAAAACAAGCTCAAAAGTAAAACAAATTTAAAAATATTCAAAAAAGATAAAAACATTCATAAATGCATGCAACACATTTAGAAGAATTAAAATTACACTTCAAAACATTCAAAAAAAACAAATAAACTAAAAATCCAAAAAAATCTACAAAAAAAAAAATCCTAAATTTTCCTAACCACGGATGGGACCCATGACTGGTGCCAACGGTCACATTTTTGACCGTTGGAATTTGAATCTAGCTACGGCCGACAACAGTGGCCCCCAATTTTCCAATTGGGAACAACGACTGCCACCCTTGGCTAAGATCCATAAATTTTTTAGGGTCACGTGCCGTCCCAAAATAAAGAAAAATAAAATTAAAACCCTTCCCTCTAAAACTAGCTGAGACTAATCCTAAGCTAGGGTGAGGTTCTTTACCAACAATTTAGTGTGGTGCATTTAACCCATTAATTAATGAGGTTCATTTTAGCTGGTAAATCAAGTGGGAGTGATGTGTGTTCCTACCTTCGTTGCACCAGCTGCACCACTAGTGGATGCTTCCATCATGTCTACCATGTAGGTGGTAGTGAGGTCAAGTTTTTGGCAGTGTTCTATGTTAAATTTTATAACTCACCTCTAAGAGCTCTCAATTTGCAAGTTGATAGTTTGAAAATAATGACTTTGAAAATGATAGGTTTTCTTTTATATTTTCCATTTTGCCTTCGACTATGCCTGGCACCCATGGGTGTAGAAGTAGGGTTTTTCGACTCTGTGTTCGAGCCACGATGAAGAAAATTGCAAAAATTAGCTGCATATGGAATGCATGGCTAGCATACAATAATAAATGTCCTCAAAATCCAACCATGAGGGGCCTCAAAATGTAAAATTAAAAATATTCAATGGGTCAAAACCCTCAAAATTTTCAAAAACAACCAAAAAATTTAGATAAAGAGAAATTTCAATTGTGCCTCATATTCAATTATTTATCCTATACACTTGGCAATTGTAGTGACTTGTAATCCATGCAATCCAAAAAGATGAGTGAATTACCATAAGGTAATTTGGGGTAAATTACTCATCGTGGAATTGATATGCTTCACTTTAATCCCTACGATGGCCTAGATGGTTGGACTGCTCCATGGGAACAAGGTATCAATGTCAATGCTTCTATGACATGTAAATTCCAACCAGCTACCAATGAATGGCAAGGCATGGAAAGAGATGAAAACCATTGGAATATGATCCTGAGAAGTAACCCACATGAGAAATGCAAAGGAAATCATTTAAGGAGACCACATTTTTTCATTCCAAAGTCTCTTCGGAATGAACAGATATCTTCGAAATGAGAAAACACAATGTCTTCAGAATGAGTGGATCTTCGAAATGAGAACTGTAGTATCTTTGTAATGAGAGGATCTTCAGAATGAGAATTGCAATATCTTCAGAATGAGCGGATCTTTAGAATGAGAATTGCAGTATCTTTGGAATGAACCACTTATCTTCGAAATAAAAATAGAATGTGCTTTTTGACTTGTTGATCAAATTTTGACACTGGAAAAAGGGAAATAAAGATTGAAAATGGTAAGGGAAAATATCTCAGATCTGACTTTGCCGTCCTTGCCAACCAAAGACACCATTTATGGAAAGAACAAGTTTGATCTTCTTTTAGGATAAAAATAGGAATCGTTGCAGCATAATAGGATTAGATCTTTTGAGATATTCAGCTTGTTAGTAGATCTTAGGACATCTATAAATATGGCTCCCGTTCAGGTGTAAAATTAGTAAGAGGAGTAGAAGATAAAGAAATTAGAGAATAGAGAAAATAGGTGATAATTAGAAAGTGACTGTTACAGTCCTGTAACAGGTTTTCAACAAAATTATTGTAATCATGTTCTTGAATCAATAAAGTATACTATTTCTATTTCCCATTTCTTGTAAATGAGTGTGAGTAAGATCTAAGAGAGAGAGAGAGACTCATACCTTCTTCTGGACAAGGAGGCTGGCCACTTCCAGACCTAGGAGGAGGACTAACAATAGGTTTTTATTCTGATTTTGCTGTAGCAAAATGAGTTGTAAAACTTGTCATTTCATTCCTTTGTAAACAACTAATGATAATTGCAATCTTAGCTTATTTTATGTTTTGTGATTAATGGTTTGGTTGTAATCCCCACTTTTAGCAAAGCTTTCAATTTATTGCAGACTGTCATGTCCAGAATTTATTGTTTTTTGTAATTTCTTGCATTTTATGTTTTGTTGTCACCCCCTGCACAGAAGATTGACAACCTTCTATTACATATCCTTGACAGGGTTTCATTTCCATGTTAGAAGTAGGTTTTCATTGCTGCAAACGTAAATAGATTTTCTTTCTACAATTATAATTAGACTTTTAATTTTGCAACAGTTATTTCTACAACATAATTAGGTCTCATTCTGCAATTGTAATTAGGACTTCATTTCTACAGTTAATGATTAGTTTCCAATTCTACAACTTATATTAAGGTTTAATTCATGCAATTTAGAGATAGGAATGTCCAAAATCCCCCACACAATCGGTTTCACCAATAAGACCTGTTGCTCTAAATTGACCTAAGTTATAACTCTGTTCACCCCTTCTTCCAAAGATAGCCTTGTAAACTGCCATGGATTGCCAAATTCATTGAGAATTAATGATGTGTATAATGACTACGCATCAGGTATATATGTTATATATATACCAATATAAATATTGTACATATACATTATATTTTATTTTTGGTTTTTTGTGTTTTTTATTTTGAAAACAAAGCAGAAAATAAGAATTATAATATTTTAGATATTATACCTAATCTTCCTGAAATAGTTTATAAATATCGTTGATAGGCACATGTTCTTCAAGTGACATATAATTCTTTTCTTCAAATTGAAAGTTTGCTTTTAAGAATTTGAAAAAATGAGCTATGGTAATAATATCAATTTCAGATTCTTGAGCATAAAAATATATTTCGTGATAATACTCACAAAAATGGACTGCCCTAGGAGTTTTGTGATATCTTCTTTTGTTTTCCAAGACTATCTCTTGATCCTCTATGTGTGCTAGAAATCTATGTACTGTTATAGCATTTTCAAGATAATATTCAAAAGTGTACATAGATGAAGAAATACTTGCTCTCTTATCCGCTAACCACCTCTCATATGACCTTTGAAAATCAAAGTAGTGAGAAGAGTTATTGAGCTCCAGGATTCTAGCCATGTCAAATCTCTTAATTTGGCTAAGTCTTGGGGTGTTGGATTTTATAATGTCTAGTTTATTTCAAAGTCTAGTCCATTGTTCTTGATATGGAATACTAGAATTTTCAACTACTAGGGAGATTTCCTATGAAAATTAAAAAGCTCTAACATCTATGTTTGCAGCTCTTCCTATGTTGAAATCTAACATCTAAGAAATAAAGCTAAAGTATGCAAGTTTGACTAATGATATTTTAGATTTTTCTTGTGTTTTATATTTTTCATGTTTTATGTGTTTTTTTATGAATCAGAAAGATGCCTATGTTATTCACGTCGGGTTCACCAAAGAATGTAGCTCTAAAATTTGTGCACTTCTTTCCTTCAAGCTAATGGATTTGTGCCTCAAATGGGAATGAGAAAATGATAGGTATACACCTCAGAGGAGAGACACTTGATGTCGTGCCCTCTTTGGCGATTTTTTGATGAATTGGGTGGGTTCACCAGGAAACATTTTCTATGGCAATTTCCATGCCTAGGTTGGGAGTTTGTTTGATGTATTCTTTTTACTTTACTCACAATCACCTAGTTTGGCCAAATGCAACTAATCTATACTAAATGCGATTCTAATTTCAATGAATACAACACACAACAAATTAAAGAAGGTGAATAAATGCAATGCTTATCTATAAAAAAATTATATGGTCTTACTCAATATAGATATCTGATGTAGAGTATGTTTGCTTGTTGCAGACAGGATCGGATATTGCACGACAATATTGGACATTTGATCTTGTATCATTAGGTCCGATCTTGTACCAACAGAGCCGATCAAATCAAAAACCTACAATTTCACAATTTGACAAAAAATAGAAACTTACAACATTGATACAAACTTGGTTAAGCATGAAATTAAGCTATATGAGATTATTATATGCAATGCCTAAAATAAAATAATAGGAATGTAAACTATAAATGTAAATAGCACAATACAATGATGATGATGGTGAACTCCAAATATGATAAGCATAAATGTTATGCTAGAAATGAGATGATACTTAATAGGTATGATCCTAAAATGCAAAACAGAGGTTCAAAAATGCAAACAAAAGGTCTAGAATTATCCCCAAGCAATTTGCAAACAAGATCAGACTTATTCTGACAATATCGGACATCTGATCTCTATCGTATCATCTGATGTGCACTTCCAGATATCCAAACTTGCAAGAAAAGCATGAAACTACAAAAATACACTATAACATCAAGTATGCAAAAATGAATAACAATCTAGGGAGTTAGGGGGAATACAAGGGGGAGTGCTTGGATTAAATAGGCTAGGTAGGTTAGGGGGGTTGGGCTAAAAACATAGGGAGTTGTAACTTCTCCCAATCTAGATGATATCGGTTGATCTGATATCATAACCTTCGTGTCATTAGGCAGGTAAGGAGAAAAAATGTTACAACAAATTTGTCATTTTTCTATTTTGGGCCTTTCTATTTTTGGACGAGATCAAACATTTGGTTTTACACAATTAGGTTTGATATTGGATTGGACATTTGATATCGGTCAAATAGAGCTAATATCATCAAGAGGTTAAAAACTAACTTAATGCGGGCATGAAAATCGAGGCAGGAGGTTAGAAGATAGTTTTAATTAATTTTTTGAATTTTTTTGACTTAGGGTAAATTAATATGGGTCAATTTTAACCTATTATAGTAACACTGGAGTTTTGCAGGCCCCCCTATTAATATAAAATCATTCATTGTGCAATATTATCTTTTTGAGTTTAGTTTGTATTTTTTTATTTGGTATCACGTTTTTATCTCTAAAAATGGAAATCATGGTGGGATCCCCTAAGGGTTTCTTACTTTGATTTACCTTGTTTACTAATTTTTTGTTTTATGTGTCATCTTGCAAGGTTTCTAGAAGCGTAGAATTCATAGTTTTTGTTGGATTAGGGTTTTTGGAAATTTGTAAAAGGTTGCAGAAGGTGTACGAACGCTCGATGGTGCTCGAGGGACATCCAAAAATGCCTAGGTGTATTTCAAAAGTACCTAGGGGTATTTTACATAGAGTTAGAGCATAAATGTAGGCTTCTGGGTAAGTTTACTTTCAAACCCTAACTTTCCATTTTTATGTTTTCTAGCACTTTTACATTTTTTTCATATTTTAGATTAAAATGAACATCATTAATAAATATGGTAAAAAAAAAATCATGTTAGTTGCATTTTAGACATTATATTAATAATTGCATTCATCCACACATTTTTTGCTTAAAAATTTCTTAATTTTTTGGTGTGTTGCATTATTGTTTGCATTTGAACTATTAAGTGCATACATTAGTTTGCATCATAGGGTTAGAGATTTCTATTTTTGTAGGTCTAAAAATGAACATTGTTCAGATACCAAAAGTATCCCCATACTTGGGTGATTCCATATGGAGGACTAGACATACCCCCTAGATGTCTAGAGTGGGTCTTAAGCGGTATACTTCACATCCTTTGGAAAAATTGGTATTTTGAGTAGTGGATTATGATTTAGAATTTTGAAAGTAGTCATTTTTCTAACATTGTATGTACACAATAAAGAGTTGGAAAATTTAAAAAGAATCACACACTACATACTTCACATTTAATAGTAATGGTTGGATTTCATCACCAGTCATTGCTTGAGATTTGGTGATGGTGGCTTTCATTTCCATCCATAAAAATCTACCCTTAGATACTTTAGATCACCCCCGAGCAAACATGTTGGATTTCATCATTGGTAAGAATATCATTGCCCAATCCAAGCCATAGGATTCACCCCATTTAATTCAGATTAGCACATTGAAACACACAAGATCAAAATCTAAGGAAATAAATTCACATTGAGATATTCAATGAATGAGGTAAGACACACTTTTTGAATAAATTTAGCATTGATTGTTTATTTTTCTTGTGAAATTTCAATTTTGTGTTTCATTTTACTGCATAATCTATGTTTTGGTTTAATTTCTTATGGTATTAACAAGAAAAATAAAGAAAGAATTAAATCAAGATAATTTAATAGAACCTTCATCCACCTTCCCCACCACTTCTATGGTAGATTACCTAAATGTGACACAGACAAATTTATCTGTAGGTCCCTCACATTCCTTGTCACCCACAACCTTTCATATGGTTTTTCCCCAAATAGAGTCAACCTCACCAACCATTGATCACCACATTACCCACATAGACATGGCATGAGTAGAAGCTCTTATGAAGTCTTCTAACTATGTCTTAGAGTTAGTCCCTAACTCACCTAGACAAGATCCTACTTTACAACAAGAACTTTTTTATTCCCAACCACCATCTAGCTTTACCCAGGTATACACTAACCCTCTTTTTAAAGCATCAATTACACCTTCCTCCCATGTGTCCATTCCCCAACCATCATGTGCTCCTAGCACTTCATACACATCCACATACACTAACCCCTTGTATGAAGCACATGTAAATGTTGCTTCACAAGTTCCAGCCTCCCAAGTTACCATGCCAAGTGTAACCTATTCCCTAGCCACATCCTCCATACCATCTGCCTCCATACCTTCCATTTTTTATACAGAGATTAATGAAGCATGGTAGCATTTGAACAAATTGCTTAAGCAACATCAAAATTCTCAACAACAAGTGCAAGTGAACCCTAAGCCTCTACTAAATTCTACTCAAATTGTCCTCATAAACTAGGGTCCATCATGGACACCACAGTCCTTTGTGCCATGTCTATATGGGTAATGTTGATCACCCAATTGTCCAGTCATAGTATTTATACTTTTGAACAATTGGTTGATCAATTCTTTGAGCATTTTATCCTAAATATTAGAAAAAAGGTCTCATTATATTATGTCTATACTTTAAGACAACATGATGATAAGTCTATCTATGATTTTGGAAACCATTGAAGGGTTGTCATTACCAAGTTGCCATTCACCCTACCAATTGAAGAGCTTATAAAACTATTCACCAAGAGTTGTTTAAAACCTATCTCTTGGATGCTTCAATTACAAATATATCATTCGTTTGAAAAATCTCTAGCATAGGCTAGTGTCATCAAGGAAATAAAAATCCAAGAGGGTATACTTAAGCCTAAGAAAAAGGAAAATCAAAACATGATCCAATATAAAATCAATTATTCTAGACAATCAAAATCAACATAGGCCACCCCAACGGGTTAGCCTAAACACGACTCAACAAAAATTAGTGCAACAACCACTGCAACAAATTGCTTATCATGTGGTACCCTCAGTAACTCAATCCATGCAAAACATAGTGCCAGCTATAGAGAACCCTCCTCGGTGATAGTCTATCCAACATAATCACCAATATACCCCCTTGGCCGAGTCATATGCTTATATTTTTTAAAGGTTGTATGACACAAACAAACTTGCTTTACCTAAAATCAGACCAGATGATCCCGCTAAGCATGGAAAAATCTATCGAGAATATTTATTTTGTCCTTACCATAGGTAAAATGGGCATGATATTGATAATTTCCATGCATTCAAAGACATCGTTCAATACCTAATTGACTTGGGGCCCATAAATCTTGACAACCCGCTTGCTCAACAAAACCAAAACCTTGGTATTTTTCAAACACCACTTCCTCATCATGAGGAGGTGCAACCAAATATAGGAGGAGCTAATACCAAGACTCCTCCTAATCAAGTTAATCATATCCAAAAATACCAAGGGTTTGTAGGGGTCATCCATGTGGTCACTAGATGTCAACAAAACAATCAATAGAATACAAGGCAATAACCTCAAGCAAGTGTGCCACAACCTCCCACATCACCTCCCATTCAAATTTCCCCCAATCATTCATCGCCAATCCACATTCCTATCCAATCAAATCCCCTAATTCCACCCATAAATCATCAACCATGACCAATCATCTCATTGAGTAGTCGGTTAACCACAAGTCTAAAGATGGCTTCTGCCAAATTGTCAATTTATGAGTTAATTCAATAATCTCCCCCACATCATGAAGCATTGATGGACATTTTGAAATCCATTGAATTACAATCTCAAGATTCTAATGCCTTAAAAAATTTATAGGGAGCATTCAAACATGCATGGAGTCTTCCATTACATTTTATGACTTTGATATTAAACCAATCTCATCGAAATCAGTAGATCCTCCATTGCACATCATGGCTCTAATTGACAAGAAGTCATTTAAAAGAGTTCTAATTGATATTGTTTCCTCCATCAATATCATCACCATGTTTACCTTTCATCATTTGAACCTTCCTCCATCTCATATCACTAAGTCATCCTTCACCTTAAAAGCATTTAATGATGCTTTCTGTTCTACAGTTGCCACTATTATTTTACCCATTGAAGTAGGGATTAAAACATTGCACACTATGTTTCATATCTTGGAAGGATCCATGGCATACAATGTACTCCTTGGAAGACCTTGGATGAGGGATATGAGATGTGTCCCTTCAATACTACACCAATGCTTAAAGTACATTCATGAGGGATATGTAATTTGCATACTGGTGAACGTCAAGCCATTAAAGTATTGCAATTTTATCTCAAATCCATATGATTCCATACTTCCTTCCACTCACCTTTTCCTATCACCATAAACCAATCCATCTACCATGCCAACAATTTTTCATCAAAGGCCCCCATTCTTGAGGAATCCCTTATTACTCATCCCCCATCATCCTCATCATTAACTACATGCACATGTGGTCAAATTCAATCCACATCCTTGCCTTCCACATCATCATCATCCATTTAGAAACCTTCTCAATCCAATCCATCGTCATCACCCAATGTTTCACAAGTTGAGTTGATGGATTGTGAGACATCTTCATCTCCACCATTCCTCGAGCTATTTTCCAATCATGGTCCTTCCACATCATCCCAAGTCGAGATCCACCTCACTAATATTGGTATTGGTGAATATGTGGTCCAAGAAATCACCGTCACGCCGCTCACCATTCCTAATTCTAAGGATATCAATCACCCACATGACCCACCTTTATCTATAGGAGTAGTATATGACATAGGTTCAACTCCCAATAGCATAAATTTTGTATATGGGGGGATTGATTCTTCATCAAATCTAGCTCCCCTAGAGGAACCCAAGGAACCTACACTTGCCAACATTCCAAATATGTCAGGATTTCCATCCCACTATTTTCACATAGTCAATTGGCAAGGTCATGGTCTAGGATTGCATGAACAGGGAGTGCTTCAGCCTATTAATGTTCCATATCAAGAAGTGCACGAACGTTCAGGTATAGGTTACCACCCACTTTCCACCACCTCTTCTCTTGAACAAGCCTTCCAAAGACTTGATCTAAATTCAGGAGAAGAAGCCCTCCATCCTGATGAATCAAATAATTAAATCTATGAAGAATTCAAAATTATGTCAATAATTTTGGATGAATCTGAAGAGGAATCAGAGCCCATCATTCTCCATACTAGATAGAATGAGTTTTATCTTAGAATATTCCCCATCCATGAGCCTATATTTTGCTTGGTTCTTCCACAAGAGTGAGTTTCCCCTATCCATGAACTACCACCTCCATCTCATTAATCCATTTCATAAGCCAAACTTGTAACATATGTACATAACATAAAAACAATGGTTTTCACCACTGCAAAAAATATTCAAAAAACAAAACAAAAATAGTGGTTTTCACCACTACAAAAAAAATCAACAAAAACATTTTCTTTCTCTGCATTGCATGTATATATCATTTAGTTAAATGCATTCATTTATGTTTCTTATTGCTATCTAGGTTTACCAATATCCTAGCACCGATTCTTAGGTTCCATCCATTCCATCCGACCTTGTCCACTTTGCCCATAAGTCAACATGAATCTTGTTGATTTATTTACCCCACTCTATAATCCATATGATCCAGCTAAACCAATTCCAATTGACATAAGCCTTATCGATATGGATTGGATTTCCTTTCCTCCATCATTTTCTGAGTTTATCTTGTCCGAGAAATTATTAAGGGCTTCTACCAACTACATTACTCCATCCCCTCTATCTTTGCCTTCCCCCTCACCTTCGGATCTCGAGGTTTTCTAGGACATAGATGAGGATAAGTCAAAAGATTTTGATGACATTCATCTGATCCATGCACCCCATCAAATTGATAAAATGTTATCACATGTCAATTGAAGATACTATTGATGTGAACCTTAGTTCAGACGTCGATAATCCCCAAATTTTCAAGCTTGGCAAAATCTTATCCAATTATGAACAAGAGCAATTAATTGCTCTCCTCAAGAAGAAGAAGGAAATTTTTGCATGGACCTACAAGGACATGCCTGGTCTTGATCCTAACTTGCCTCCCCCAACTAACTTAAAGGAATTGCATAGTTTACAAGGAAAGATTCAATCGATCCATCATTTCCTTGTGCAACTTTTAGACAAATATAGGCCATTCAATCACCTACTAGAAAAGGGGGTGCCATTTTATTGGATATAGGAGTGTCAAAAAGCCTTTGATGATATTAAGCGATACCTAGCTTCTCCTCCAGTCTTAGCTTTTTTTTTTTTTTTTTTTTTTTTTTTTTTTTTTTTTTTTTTTTTTTTCGGTCACTCAACCACTCCTAGTGTGTTAAGCAACCTCCAAAATACATGTCAAATTCCTTTTAGGACCATTTCACATATACATTAAGAAAATATTGAGTTTTGGAAATTGACTCAAATACATTCTTGAACCAAACATAATTTTACATCTTAAAAAATATCTTGTGTCAAAGAGGGATAACACCATCCTTGGTTCAAACCTCAAAGTGAAAAAGGTCATCCTTGCTAGTCCCATCATGCAACATAGTCCAAAAAACAAACCACTATCACAAATTGCTTCTAAATTCAAAAGTTAGAGTAGTAAGGATAGGGTACAATTCTCATCACACTTAGGTTGAGAATCCGATTCCCCAAAGCTCTAAATATTTTACATCACACACCACTAATCATTAGGTTGTAAGTATCGTACTACATTTCTAGTCAGACGGTTAAGTAGTCATCCCCAAAAATTAAGAGATCAAATCCTTGGACTATGGAGTTAGCCTCCATCGGAGCTATAGATGCTTGACTGGAAGTGGAGTACGCTCATGTGTGGCAAAACATATCTTTTAAAGAGATGTCTAGATGCACATATAGACAAAATAACTTCTTGGTTTCATCCATAACATGTTACACACAATTTACTCAAGATGAGTTAATAAAATCACTTGCACACATATTGGTTCTTTATTGCCTCGAGTCATTACCATGCTCTTGATTTAGTAAATAAATTCACTATACATACATTTGGTCCTAGAGGGATTAGGTAGTTTTAGTGAGTTTTTTGATGTCACTAGTATGTCTGAGTCTCTACAAAATAATCAGTTTTCTATATCAACATCCATATCTTCATCCACATTTTTTTTATTCTATATACCACCAAAGTTGGTGCCCCTGATTAAAAAACAATGTTAGAAAATGGTTAAGTAAGATCTAAACTATAAATAAGTATTAGAACATCTACATTGCATTCCTCGCATTAATCATCTATACATTCCATACCTTGCATTAATCATCCATAACATATCATATGCACTCACCATCCATATAAACATACATTCGACAAAAGCATTCACACAAACATATAACACAAAATGTAAAATCCATGTATATATATGTATAAATATCGCATGTACAATGACTGCCAAAAGGCTACATACTATGGAGAACCAAGGCTCATATACAAAAAGTGCATCCAAGCACTAGATACACCCTCCAAGAGGATCCCTATGACCTAGAAGGAGCCCTAGACCTAGATCTATGCCTAGACTCACTATGCCTAGTATCCTCGGATATAGATGAGGTTGGAGGATCAAAAAGTGGAATATGATGCTCCATCAGCCTATCCTCCAATGCCTCAATATACCTATGCCAAGATTGAAGGTGTCCTATGTTGATGTTATGTTGATTCTCCCTATCTAATGGCTCTGCATAAATCCTCACGATCCTCTCATATTGAAATGTCACCATTACCACCTGTTGCTCCAACCTCACCCAATCCTCCTTGCTCTAACTTGGAGACCCATTTGGAGTCTCCTCTATATTTTCCCCATCTCTGTTATCTCCTCCACTCCCTAGAGCCTACCTCATCACACCCTTAGTCCTCCTCATTTGACTATCTGATTGAAGGGATCTCTATTGCTTAGGAGCCTCATGAGTCTCCTCCACCTCATCCCCATATCCACCAGCTACTACTAGAGTTAGTGCCCATGGTGGTTATGTAGCAAACCACACATCATACTCAAGAGTAGTACCCACATTATCCACATTAGGGATATTTATATCCTCATAATCCTCATAGGCCACCCTCCATGGCTTCACACATGGTATTCATGTCTCCTATTGATACCTCTTATAGAGCATCGATTCATCTGAAATCCCCTAACTCAAGCTAAACTACCAGAGTACACATGAGAACTAAAAATACTCAATCTCACTCTATTATCTCCCAACCACCCACATAGCCTATCACATATGCTCCCCATATTCGGTCCATTTTTTACCCCGCCATGGCCTCCATATCACTTGGGTGGATGTTAGTCTATCCCACAGATCTCAGAACCATTGGCTCATCCACACAAAATGACTCAATTGTACCTCATCAACCATTGGCAATATCCTCACGTAGGGCTGGTCCCTACCCAAACCTACCACTAGTAAGCCTTTTGATTGATCCATGATGAAGTGCTCCCATCCCAAACACTATAGTAGAAAGCTGCATCCTAATCCCTTCCTCCCCCACCTTCTCACCTCACAGATCTCCTAGTATGCCTGTGCCAATAAGGTAGGAGCCCATGCATACACCTACCACATAGTGAGTATATCATCCACTAACCCTATCATGTTCCAAGGGAACCTACACCTAGTACTATTCGAGGCCATTATGTTGGCCAACATGAACATGACCAAAGCAAAGAGGACATCCAAATCCTTTTCTACATACATGGACAAGTAGAGAATACCCTCACTCTCTACCCTCACACCACACCAGCTATCACCAAACATATTCTTCTTCTTCATCCCTCGATCGCGTCCAACCTCGATGTGCATCCCCTCCACTAGCACCTTGAGGATGCGGTATACATCCTCAAGTGTAAGTGTCACCTCTATCATCAGGAGCTAAAATGTTCCCCTATCCGGATCCCACCTCTCTGCTAAGGTAGAGAGGTACCCCTCATCTACCCTAATCACATAAATTCGGGCTACCTCCACTAGCCCCACAACCTCTAACAACTTCCAATCCTCCTCCACTAGATCCTTCCTCATCCTATGAATATAATACGAGAACCGATGTCGAGCCTCCAAAATCCTAATCTGTAGAACAACACAAAAAAATTATCATATACAAAATAAAAACAACATGAAATTTTTGCACAAGGACATTACCTCAGCCACTTGCACTCTAGCTTTGGCCCCTACCTCTACTCCTTCTATAGCCATAACTTCTGCACCCAATTCACTTAACCTCACTCCAATTCACTCCACCCAACTCTCCTAGATGCAACTTCTCAAACTTGCAAAATGTACAAATGAGATTCATTTCTCATTCTGCTAGCTATTTATAGCTACTTCAAGTACCTTAAGATGCCCATGGGTATTTCCTGGTGAAATGAGGTGCACCAGAGCATTTGCAAAATAACCAAACATTGATGGGCATTTGTGCATGCTGAAAGTGCCAACTAGCGTTTGGCATCAGTTTTGACAAAAGAATAATTTTTTTACAAAACAATGGATTTTCCCCATAAAATCACTTCATATTGCATCCATACATCTATTTCATTATTTCAATAGGTTTTGTGAATATTCCAACTAATTTGGATGCATAATTTTTGTTTGCAACCACAAATTGTAAATCCCTTAACAAGCTACAAAAGCACTCCAAAATGGTCCAAATCTTCACAAAATGACCATAATCATTATTGTCATCATCAACACTTTAATTTCACATCATCAATATCATTCCATATCATTATTTGCATATTTTCCAAGTTCAAACAACATTCAAGTGAACCTTGTATCTAGTAGTTTATTCTATATACTCGATTATTGCAGTGATTTGCATCCGTGCAATTTGGTAAGATAAATAACATACCATAAGAACACTTAGTCATATTCATAATTATATATATTCTTATTTGAAATCACAATCACATTTGGTACTTCACTTTTTAGGTGAGACTATGCCAAGACCAATTTGCTCAAAAGCTATCATTGATGGTCTAGTTCATGGGGCTTAAAAACATGGACAAAATCACATTTCATCATTTCAAAAATTCCTTGTCATTCAATGATGGCCTATTTCATGGGGTACTATCTAGGATGATTGGTTCTAATCATGGTAATTATTCAACAGTCACTAGCAGACCCTCCAAAGTTAACTCTTTTTATTTTTCTTTGCATTTTCATCTTTGCATATCAATGACGTCGAAAGGCACATTCTTCAACAACATCAAATCACCCCAAATTTGGGGTAACAACATTTGGTTTTGAATTTTCCACAATGGGATACATATTACATGATCATGACCTTTATATTTGAAATAAATCCCTTCATCTATTGGGGCAAAAATAGACACATTTTTCATCACATTTTTCACAAAACCCTTCATCTATTGGGGCAAAAATAGACACATTTTTCATCACATTTTTCACAAAACCCTTCATATTTTGGGGCAAAAATAGATGTATCATTTCACCTTTTTTCACCAATCCCCTTCCCACCGTTGGGGCAAAAATGATATCACATTGACATCATTCATATCATCCACCATTCATTTGCATATAATTTTCAAATGGCTCATGATATTCATCCACAAAATTATTCACCAATTGAGGGGGTAAGCTACGCAAATCCAAATTCTTTAATTATTTTATCTTCAAGCTCATTTTTCCATCCCAAGAGAAAGTTGCTTTTGCACCTTGCCCAAATAGATGTCTTGTGTTTTTGCATTGCATTGTGTTTCACACAATGCAGTACAAAAAGAGGAATTTGTAGACACCAAAACCTAGCCACTTATCACCCATCCAGATCTTCCTGCCATTTTACCCATTTATTTATATATATTTAGGCATATTTATTAAATATATGTTTAATATTAATATTTTAATATTATATTTTATATATATTTAATAAATATAAATATTATATATGTGAATAAATCCTAACCATCCGATTTAACTTAATCCTAGCCATTCATCCATATCAATCCATGCCACATACTCAAAATTAATATCCACTCTCTATTATGTTTGAATCTAAGCCACATAATTTATGTCGCTCAAACCCTAACATACCCTAATGTGGATTATTAATAGGAGCCATTTTTATGGCTCAACCCATGAATAATGAAGTGAAGTTTTTCCTAAGTCCTTGGTTGCCCAAGTCCCCTTGGAGTATCCTAGTACTCTTGTCGTCCATCCTTGCTCGCCATAGCCCCCACATCCATTAGATCTCCTTTCACTCAACTATATCTGCTTTTGGAGATCCTCACCTTAGCTCTTGAATACCTTCAGGCACCTTCAAACATTTCTCCTTTACCGCCAAGCACCTTTGGGCACCCTCCATAATTCCCAAGCACCCACGGGTATTTTTCGCTATCGCTAAGCACTTACGAGTGTCTTACACCAGAGTTATGTAATCATCCTATCCCTCAGGTGCTACTAGGGCATCACCACACCACTTCTTGCAACAAATTACATGAGATAAGAAAATGATAAATTCAACAAGGTAAATATTTTTGTTATTTTATTCATTTTAGTATCTTCATATTTGTATGCAATTTTATTTAGTGTTAACTAGGGTTTTATTAATATCTGAGGGTCTCACACAATGGAGCCCTCATAGTTATTACTAACCCCTTTGTTATTATCTTATGTGTGTAGGTTTGGAGATACACAAGCATTGTGCAGTTGTTTAAGCTGGAGTGGTCCGACATCGGATAATCAAAAGCTCACACACTTTTGTTGGGAGCAAAGATGCATTTTGAGACACCACCATCATTGTATCTAGGGTTTCAAAGAATCCTAGGATTGTGTATATTTGTATCAAAGTATTGAAATATTTTTATTGTAAAAATGGACTTTTGAGGCCCCACCCATTAATATAAAATCATTCATTATGCAATACTATCTTTTTGAGTTCAATTTGTATCTTGTTATTTTATGTCAAAAAAATGTCTCTACATCTTCAAATTGTAGTCTCCAATTAAACTATTAGTATTTTTGCATTTACCTTTACAAGGCAATTTCCCCCTATTAGTGATCATGACCTCAAAATTATATCATGAGTAGACATAACAATCATGTTTTTTGACTAAGTACAAAGTCAAAACGTTATGAGTGCTACTAGAGTTGATAAAAACAATGAGATGATGCTTCTTAAAATAAACCTGAATCTTAATCACCCATGGTGTATTAAGTCCTTCTAAAGCATAGACAAAAATCATAGGATTTTTCTCATCATTGACCATAGCCTCCTCCTTGGCATCCACTATTAAGATGTCCTAAATCAAATCCAACTCCTCAAAAGTAGGATCTAGCTCCACATATAGTAAAATATTTTTTGTTGAATGATTTCTACCCTAGTACCCTTTGGTTCAACAAACCTCCATTTCCTCCCAAGAAAAATTGTTGATCTATGGACGTCCAACTATTATAGTGCATTTTGGTCAGGTTGGTGAATAAGAATGAGTTAGTTGTGGTTTGTGAAGATGAAACTAAGCCAAAAACTTTGCCAATTTTGTATGCTAATAGCATCCATTATGTTCTTAGGATTGAACATTTTGAACTTAGACCTAATATCCTCTTTTAGGCCACTAAAAAAATAAATTTGGAAGAAATATTTATCTAGGCCCTCTATCCTATTTGCTAATTTCTCAAATTGGGTTTGATATTCTCAAATTGAAGTAGTTGGTTTCAGCTTTGTTAGGTTTCCTATGAATATAATCTTGGGCCAAAGTATATGAGTAGATTATTGGATAAATATTTACAAGTTGGGGTTCTATATGCTTTCTTGAACCATTGATACCACTGAATGACATCATTATCTAAAGTAAATGAAGTGATAAACACTAAGTACTCAAGAGGGATCTAGTTCAAGTTAAAGTATTGTTTGATCCTATTAATCCAACTTGTGGGGTCATCCTCATAAAATTTAGGAAAATCAAACTTTGGTGCCATGGAGGAGGGAAATATACATGTAATCTTGACCTCAATACTTGTCCTTGACTTATATTATGGGCTAAAAATAATGTGGAGTGGTATATTATCGATTTCCTTGTAGGCCTTGTAAAGATAACTATGACATGGTAGCATATAGAGAATCATGTTTAATATCAAGCCTAGATATCTTTTGCTCAATTTCATTAATTAGATCCAATATGTTGAACTTTTATAGTTGTTGAAGAATGGTATTATGAGCGGAGTGGAGGTTTTATATTTCCACATCCATTTTTTCAATTTATAGGTCCTAAGATATTGTATCAACTACCATCTAAATCACTTGCAAGTATCTAGAAGTCTTGTTGATGACCGGTCGTATGTAACTTGATGGATGAAACTCTAGTAACAAATTGGGCCCTAGACTATGGATTCCTAGGGATTAAGGTAAATCTCACTAGTCACAAAGGTTTTTTAAGTGAGTACAACTCTCTAATTACTAACATTATTCCCACTAAGAAATAATGCTAAGAAACCAACCATGAGTTTATATCTAAACAATAGCTCTTTCTATATTATCTTAGGGTAAAACACCACTAAATAGGTTGTTGGGATATTGACCCTTTTCATTGGTGATACTCTCAAACTAGTTACTACAGAGTTCATGGGGTACTCCTCATAATGAGTTTTAGGGAAAATATTGACCTGAGTAATTCCCCCAATTCAATGGCCAAGACTTGCATCCAACCCTACAAGAGGTTATTAGCCTAATGTAGACACTTATTAAGCATAAAAAATAATATCATATGAAAGCAAAATTAAGAGGAATTTTTCTTTTGGGGATATGCTAAAGCAAAATTAACCCTAAATGGTTCACTACTTTTTGATGACTAGGATCCCATAGGGGCGAGGTAAGAGCATACGATGATCAATATGGCCTTAGAAGGGGTTGTGATACTATATGTTAAGAACCCAAATGTAATTAGATAAGAATACCAAAATATGCAAGCAATAGAGAGAACACAATTTTTATTGAATCATAAAAGAACTTACAATATCATAGGTCACTTCAAGGGGGCTTCCTCCTTTAAGAGCAAAGCTCCAATTCACAATAGATTTAAGATTCAAGATGCCTCCTACTTGAGAAGGTAGTACAATATATAGAGTCTTACTAAGACAACTATTACTATCTCATGCATGTGGGATAATTACCCTAATTAGTACTAACTATTAACATCTACATATGACATCATTAAAAATTAATAGTGGCAATTAAAACTAGGATGTTAGAATGGAGGTTGTAACACATTCTATTTGTTATCATAAGAACTATTACAACTATCTTTCCACCATTATTTTGATCAATGATCTTACATGCTCCATTATCAAATAAAACTTTATAGTTTTTCTAACCAAATGGTCTACACTTAAAATATTGTGTTTAAGACCAAAAGCTAACAAAGGATCTTAAATGTCTTATCTCACCTTGCTTGGTGTGCATAACCAATGTGTCTTTTCAACAATTTCCACAACTTAGCATCTTTAAGCTTAACTTCCCTTTTTGTTGTTTTGTTAAAGTTCACAAATAAATATTTATTACTTGTCATATGATTTGGGCAATCAGAATCAAGAAATCAAACATCATCATTAGACTTATTTTCCATACAATAAGAGATAAAATTGTTCGATCCAGAATGCTCTTATTCCTTTTTGATTAAATTTACCTTCTTATTCTGCATGTGATTTTGCTTGATCCTACACTCTCTCTCAAAATGAACAAATATTTTACAATAATGGTAGTGCATGTTTCTTTCATCTAAACTATACATGACCTCTACTACCATGGTCATTTCCTCTTCCTCTTGGATAATTTAACGAGTCTCCTTTTTTCTTTTGGTAACTATTGTTGTGACTCTCTTCTCTAACTTTAGCCTTTGTTGCAAATGGTTGTAATATTTCTAAAGTTCTCTCCAATCTACAACCATGAGATAATAATGATGCCATGAGTTCATCTAGCTTCAAAATCATAAAATATTTACTTTCCTCTATTTTAATAACAATAAAATTCTATTTTATTGGTGAAGATGTAAGATTTTTTTCACAAATTACCTAATTGGTAATGGTATTTCCATGGTTGCATTATTGGTTAACAATATCTTGAACTCAAACACAAATCAACAATCTTCTATCTTTCTTTTGAAAAATTTCAAAACTCTACACAAATTCTATAAATGAACCAATTTGACTTTATGAGTGCCTTGGTAGGTACACTATAATGTACCCCAAGCTTCCTCAGCATTCTTTACTACAACAATTCTAGGAGAAATTCTCACATCTAGAGCACTTTGAATTAAAAATGTGGCTAAGACATCTTTCCTATTTGCCTTTTTCTTCTTAGTTCTCTCCAAAGTTCTCTCCAATGTTGTGAACACATTCTAATCTTAAGGCTTTTTATATCCCTCTTGTATTATATCAAATGTTTTTTTAAAAACCATCAATATTTGCATATTTATCTCCATGTAGATATAGTCATCTCCTGGAGGGATTTGCAATAAAGAATTTGCACTTCACCTTCGAAGATTAACCACTTCCAAAAAAAAAAAAATCTCTAGATTTCTCTAACCTAATTTCTTTTCTTTTATATCAAATGTCAATATTGTATACTTTGATACCCAATGTAAAGAAAAATCGACTGCAACTACTTTGTAGAACAACAAAAAAAACAAAACAATAAACACACAAAGAAAAACTTTATTTGTCTCTTCTCTTCTTGATTTCTTATATCCAACTAAATAAGCTTTCAATCAATACATAACACCACCCAATATATAAAGATCCTATAAATAAATAATAATAAAACTTTTCTACATCTTTCCTTTTTTTTTTTTTTTTTTTTAAACTTTCTCTTTTTTTTTTATTTTTTAAAATTCTGCGATGCTATTTTGACGTTAGATGCGTACGGATCGATCTCACCAACGACCTATGCGTTCATTGAGCCTCCTGGGATGGTATTTCCGTGCAATTGGCTTTTCATACTGTTGGCATACATACCATTTTTTTTCAAAATAATGTAGACTATTATTGCTGAGTACTAGAGTAGAATTGTCGTTTAGTACTGCCGTACAGTAATTTGTTTTCCGAATAATTTAGACCATTATTTGCTGAACATAATTGCGAAGCAGTCAATGCAATTGCAGGTTCACATAATGCCGTGTAGGCAAATGTTTACAGAGAATACTTTAGCCTTTTGCGCAAGTAAACAGGACACCCCTATGTCATGAACATCCAACGACTTTGACTACAAACTGAGGCCGTGTCCCAAGGGTTACTTTGCTTTTCTCTTTCTTGCCCTCCGCCTTTCATTGAACATTATATAAGTAAAACTTTAACTTCTTGAAAGAGGTCTAAATTCCTTGAAGATAACCGACATTATTTCTTCAATGCCATCAATGTTGTCAATGTAAGTTTTGTGCGATATGAGATGGACGGCGAGCGAGTTGTGAAACAAGTTGCAAGATTTGTGGAAACGAAGCATTCCACGTAATTCCAGGGACGCGTTTTTGTATTTTCCACGAAAATTGTGCCGTCTTTTACTTTTCCTTCTCTACGAATAAGACGGTGTTCAGAGACCTGTATTCTTTGCATTTTTTCACCACAAAGTTTTGTTATCATTAATTTATTTTAAGGTTATATATAAAAATGTTTAAATTTTTTATATTGATTCATGTATAAAATTAATTTATTAATATAACTTAGATATATGTACTGGAGTGTAGGAGGGTTTGATTAACTTAATTAATTAATTAATTAATTAATTAATTAATTAATTAATTATATATATATAGAGAATGTATGCAGGTTTGATTAATTTAAACTTAATTTTATTTATTTATTTATATATAGGGGTTATATAAGAGACTTGGTCACAACCACACTATTTTTTAGTAGTTGATAAGCGTTCCCAGGAAAAAAACATGGGTTGCTTGGGTTGTTGTTCAGGGGGGGCCGCGCCCACCCTATTTTGTTTTGTTTGTGAGAGAGGAGGGATGTGCCCGCCCGGTTGGGCGAGGTGTTGGGGAGTATCGCGCGTAAACTATTCTCCTTTTTGACTAGCACCGGGGACCATTCAAAGTCCACCAGCTCGGTGTCTCGTTGGCTGCACGCACTAAAAAATTCTAATGGACCACTACCTTTGCCCACAAGAAGCCGCCCCCCGTTTGAACACAGGTGTCTTCTTCCTAAATGTGGACCACACAAGCCTTACCCATCCTTGCCAAGGCCCTGTTTGACCTGGGTGCTTCTCGACCTGCCATCGGCACTAATGTCATTATCCAGTCAAAAATGGACCACGCTCACCCCCCTGGCCCCGCCCTGCTTTCATGTACCAAGCAAAAGCCCCTGCCAACAACGGCCGGATACTTGGCACCTTTACTTAAAAAAAAATATTTTTGGACCTTCACATTTTTTGGTGGTTTATCTTTTTTTTTTTATTTCCTCCCTCTTTATTTTCATTTTAATTAAAAAAAAATTTTTATTTTAAAAAAAATTATATTAAATACTAAAAATAATATAAAAAATAAATATTTTTTTTTTTTTTCAAAATTAAAATTATGTTATAAAAATAATTAAAAAAATGTAAAAAAATTTAAAAAAAATTTAAAAGTAACAATTTACAAAAATTTTATTGTTATCTCTCTTTCTTTCAAATTAAATTATGTTATAAAAAAATAATTAAACATAATTTTATGTGCCAACTTTAAAAAAAAAATTTTTTTCAATTATGCAAAATTAAAATTAATCGTTATAAAAAAACTAACTTAAACATAAATTATTAGTGTGCCAAACATTTAAAAAAAAGCCTGTCTTTTTCCAAAGCTTTTTGGGCTTTGATGCTTTTCTCAATATCAAAGTTGTAATGGCTTAATAAAAAAGTCTATTTTAAAAAATATATATAGATGTTCTTACATTTTTTTTATATATAAATTTAATAAAAAAAAAAAAAAAAAAAAAAAAAAATAAAAAATAAAAAAAAAAATAAAAAAAAAAAATGGTGAAAGGAACAGGAAAAAAAAAATAAAAAAGAAAAAAAATGAAAAGAGAAGAATAGAAAAATATAAAATTAAAAAAAAAAGAAGATTTCTTACGTTTCATATGGTGGAACTTGTTACAAGAATGAATTTTTTTTGCGAAGAATATCAATTTTTTTATGTGTATCCCCTTTTCTTTTTTGATTTTTTAAGAAGATGCTCTAAACCATTTGTTTCCACTAAAACTAAATTGTTTTTCAATCTTATATGAATGTTTTTTTTCTTTTTAAAATCTAATCTTTGGGATCTCTAATTTTTTTTTGGCATATATTTAATTTTTCAATAATATAAGGTCATATTAATATTACTAATTAATATTACTATTTTTTTTTGTTTGATGTTTAACTCCTGTCTCCCCAAATTTTTTTTTTGTTTTCTCTTTCAATAATGGGGATATATTCACCATTTGCTTTTCCCCTGTTTCCGTTTCGTTCTCTTGTTTATTATTATAAAAAAATAAAATATAAAATTATCATCCAAAAAAAAAAAAAAAACCTTCCAAATTTCCAAAACAAAATTAAAAAAAAAAAAAAAAAAAAAAGTACAAACATCCAATAAGTGAATTATCCAACAAGTGAATTGCTACCTAGACTTAAAGAAAAAATTATACCGTCTTAAAAATAATAAAGTTTTGTTAGCATGTAAAGTAGTTATTCACTCTATTATTATAGTTATGGAAGAATGAACCACACCTAGGAGGAGTTGAGAAATGTTTTATCTAGATCTCTCTCCCGCACCTTTTTTCCTCTCTTTTTTTCCGAGCACATTAATGTCTTTCGCGGGGGAAGCAAGCCCAAAAACTTTCCAACTCACCTACCAACAACAACTATTGAGACCCATTTTTTGACAAGGTCTATACGAAGACCAAACACCATAAACAAAACTACCCTAGCCCCCCTAGTTCCCTTTTTCCATAAGATGATGTTCATGGATTTTTATGATGAATTCATTCATCCAAGGATCAAAATTTATATAAAAAATAGTATAATTCAAAATAAACAACAAAGTTTAATAAATTAGAACATAGAATCAAATGGCATTAATTCAATTGGTTATGTTCCTCATCTTTCTAGGGGAGATCCAAAATTGAATATTGCCAAGCAATATATGCATAATTTCCAAGTTTCAATACCACTATATGGTCATGATATAATATCCATGGGACCCATTTCAATGTCATATAACCCATTCAAAAAAACAAATTAGAACATAGAAATATATGAAAATAATAATTGAATGATTTTATTGCTAAGAAAATACAACATGTTGCAAGCAATTTGGACAAAGAGATGTGAGGCTATAACATTGCATCTATTACTCATGCTTTTTATAGTCATGGGTGTGTCTCTATTTATACAATATTTGGTGTATTGAAAATCCATCACATTGAACATGGAAGACCACCCATGTGAAAATATGGTGGTTCACTTCCATGTGTTATAAAGTCCATATTGTAGCTATCTAGAGAACATATCCCCCCTTCCTCCTTAAATTCTCCCATTCTGGTTATTTTGGTTTTTTTTTATTTATTTTTAATCGGATTCGCTTTGTCTCTTCCTCGGCTTTCATGTCTTGCTCCAGTGCTGGCTCTGTGAATCCGGCGGCGGTGGCATCTCCAATCTCTTGCTGCGGCCGCCGGCCCCTGCCTAGGTAAATGGTGACCTCTCCTTGGAAGATGTTTGTGCTCCTTTGCTTCCTTCGTTGTCATGCTGTCAGCGTGAAACTTTGCGCCGCGGGCACCTTCGCCCCTTCCTCACATCCGAGTTGAAGAAAATGTTATCAAATATTCCTTTTTCAAGGATTTTTTTTAGACATCTTTATGACAAAATTAAGTTTTTCTTAACGTGGGTAAGGGGGGGTAATTAAAGGTTTATATTTCATCCCCTTTAATTTTATTAAATTCAAAGGTTTATAAATACATAATTTTTAAAATTTGGCAATTCTTCTTTAAAATTTGGCCACCATAATTTACAAAAAAAAGAAATACCATTACAAAGGGCGCGCAAAGAGGGGAAAGGAGCGCCAAAAAAAAAATTCAACTTTAACCTTCTTCAATTTAATTTTCAAAAAGGATTGCCTTCGGGGGATCGTGTTTTTCCGGGGGGGGGGGCCTCCTCCTGGCGGCCTGGCCCCTTCGTGGGGGGCCCGTTAACTCTTACCTTCCCTCATTACCATTGTTAGTTGCTAGCAGATGAGGAGAGGCCCGGGGGCGGGAGGTGGGGGGTGGGGGGGTCCGGACGGGGGTGCTCGTTCTTAAGCGCCATGGTTGGGAGAGCCTTTTGACATGTGCTCATTTTGAGTGCCAACTTGGGCAGGAGAAGGCCGAGGTGCTGAGAGCGCCGGGGGGGGGGCGCGGGGGCGGGGGCGCGGGGGGAGTGCCGGGCGTAGGAGAGGGGGCGCCGCTTCAGTCTTCAAATGTGCCTCTAGTGCACTGTCGAGTCCCCACGGCTCACCACACAGGCCCCGGCAGGGGGGGCAGGGGTCTTAGCGTTTTAACCTCACTTCAGCAAGGTAATTTTTGATTAAAATTTCTTAAAGTTTTTACCTAAAGGGTTATTTGGGTGGGGGGGGGGGAGGTATAAGGGTTTGAAAGGTTTTTTTATTGATAATTGATTTGTGTTATTTGGGTAGTTATAAGGTTTTATGAAAGGTTGTTTTAAATTGATAATTGATTTAGATAAAGGGTTTGGTTTGGAGTTATAAGGGTTGATTATAGAGAGGAGGTTTTTTTTGGTTATTTGTTTTTGTTTTTTGGAGTTATAAGGGTTTATGGAAAGTTTTTTTTTTGAATAATAGATTATGTTAATGGGAATAAAAAGAATTGAATTTGACTGAGGAGGGTTATGAAAACTTATTTATGAAATTGATTAAAGACAAAAGAACTTTACCCAAAGTACTTTTGCCATTAATCTATTGCCATAAAAAAAAACTAAAAAGGTTTTGTTAATTTTGGTGGATGTTGAATTTTTTCTTTGGTGGGAGATTATGGGGTTTAGTTGGATAAATATTTTGTGTATGTTGATGGTTGTTTTAAAAGGTGGAGTAATAAGGTGTAATTAAGTTTTTACATTATATTGTGAGAAAGTTTTATCACCTAACCTCTTTGAGTTTGGAATAGAAATGTTTGTGGTTGTGGTAGATTTATGATATAGTCCCTTCACCATCAAGAATAGAAACATATGAGCACAAGAAAAAATTCTTCCGTATAGTTGAGTTGATTGATTTGGTTTTCTCTAATCCAAGGATGCCTGAGAAAGATGTTATACTGCATGGAACCTTCTATCACATGACACATCGCAAGGATGGTCTTTAGTACGACATGGATTGGAACAACTATGGTTCCTATCATTGAGCACAATGCATCATTGAATGCTCTCAAAGTGAACAAAGAAGGTATGATATGTGACTTTGGCAACTTTAGATATGTTAATGCCTTAGTTGTAATTATGTTGATTGATGATCTTGTATCAATAAAAACCTGTTTGAATGGTGTGTGATTTACACATGCTATGATATGTAGCGGTGGGTCCACTATAACAATTGAAACTATTTTAATCTCATGATCGTGAAATTGTATTACCGATTCACTGCACTATTGCACATGTCCCACGAATTTTGTAAAAGCTTTAGGATCCTAGAACTAAAATTTGATTGATATTAAAATATCCATAAGCATCTTCCTATAAGTGGGGAACTGTTGGATGAGTTCATAGATTGACAACTTCGTTGGAGTTGTTTGCAAGCGTTGAACTAGCCTACTCCAAAGGTCACCATCGATCTTGTTGGTGGACTTAGAATATTATGCACTAGCCTTTTTTGAGGTGCAACATTCACCCTAATGGAACTTGGAGGTTAATTTGGTCTTTCATACCTCCCTTGTCTCGTGACAACATTAACCATATTGATGAATCCTTGATTTGGCATTTTAACAAGCACTTGATTCACATGGCTAACATTGTGCCTTGGTGGCTCATGATTTAGTAAGGGATTCTTGAATATCCCCATATTCTTATTGTTAGGCACATACGGGTTATCCATAGCTATGTCACCTCTTTCTATCATTTTTTGTACTAGATGTCTGAAATTCCAACATACTTTGATGTTGTGTCCTTTCACTCTATGGAAAGCATAGTATAAATCATCCCTATACCTCTTTGGCTTGGGTTTATTAGGGTTTATCAATTTTATTTCTGGTAAGTTTATTGTCTTGGTATCACATAGTTGATGGAATATCGAAGTCATCGATTTTGACAAAGGTGTGAACTGGTGAGGTGGCTTTTGTTCCTTATTCTTACCCTTCTATTTATTATTGTGTTGATCATAGTGCACAGGAGGAGGTTGGGCTTGATAATTCTATTGTTACCCCTTATCCCATCTCTGGAGGTTTAACACCACTTGGTTGACATGGGATGACTTTGCTTATTCTTTTTTATTGTGGTTGTTCTTTTTATTCCACTCCTTGTTCCTAAGTTTCAAATTACCCTCTTATAACTTGATATCCTCTATTACCTTAGCTTGTGCCAAGGCCTCTTCGAATATTTTATACTATTATAGCTAAAGTAGTAATGAGATGTTCTTTGCACAACTCTTGGTAAACATTTGAGTCAGTTTGATAGTAAAAATGGAGAATGTCAACTTTACCATTATCTTTATCCATATTTTTTCGTAATTCATGATCAACTCATCATCATGTTGCAATAAATTAACCAGATTGGATAGATTAGAATTCTTCTTGATATCGAATGAGAAGCATTCAATAAATGCATCAGCCAACTATTAGAAGCTGGTTATGTTGTGTCGTTTGATTTGATTGAACCACTCTCGCATAGGACCTAAGAGGGTTGTAATGAAGATTCTCAACATCAGAGCATCATTACTTTTAATCTAAAAGCATTTATCCATAAAGCTCGTAACGTGTTCCTAAGCATCCTCCTCTCCCCAAAACTTATCTAGCTTCAACATGTCAAAATGCTCAGGATAAGCTAGAAAGGGCATAAAGGTTCATCGTGAATCTTGTTTAAGGTTGGTTTATGATAAATCATTCCTTGCTTATTTGTAGCTTGAACCTTATCTGCCAAGTCTTGATAGGCCTTCGAAGATAGAATTTCCTCTTCTATAAGAGGTCCACGAGGAGCCTTTGGAGGAAAATTCTTCTTTGAACAAGGTGTGGGAATAGGATCATCCTCCATGTCTACTAGGGATATCTTAGGGTATTCTTTTTCTTGATCATCTCCCACTTCTTCTTCATACTGCATATGCCCATGATTTTTCAATGCTTGGCGTTGCTCCATGTCTTGGGTTGTGTGATGAGTACAGTTCTCCATATATTCATGGTGTATATTGGGTTGTTAATTAGCTCATCTATGAGTGTACTCCCTATACCCACTCCAATGGGGCAAGTTGGCATGAGCCAATCGATCCTCTTGCTCAAGGATGCATTTTTCATGCATGTATTGCTCAAAAATATGTTGCTTGTGCAACCTCTACCTCTGAGTATCCTTATTTTTGAGGTCTATCCTAACATATTGTAACTTGTCTTGGAAGATATGTTGTCATCGCTCCAGCATCAATTTCTCTGATTGATCTAGAAGATCAAATGTATGTGATATCTGGTGTACTTATTTTGTATGAGCAACTTTATCGGTATGACCTCTGATAGACTTATTTTCCATGCTCTTGCCCTTGTTTGTGTAGATGACATTCACATTCTGGTGTTGTCTATACTCTGTTCCCACATAGTTCAATGGGGCAACTATAGTGCGAGAACACTTAGAGAATTATCTAGGCTCTCTTATGGTCCTGCGCGTGCTCTCACTACAAATACTCGTATAGTGAGAATGCACAATCGAGTGTTTGTACCCAATATGCCCTAAGAATCTATCTAGACCATCCAACTATCTAGTTCACCATGGCTCATGTGGTGGCATACCATTTACTCCAACCTTAGACATGTCAAATGTGAACTTTCTAGGTTTATTGTTGTTGGGAGTCGATGTAGGCCTATGTTGTGAAATAGGTCTCTCTTTCTACTCTTGAATGGGTGGATTTTCTATTTATATATTTTGACCTAGCGGGGTCCATGAGCCACCCTATCTTGAGTACATATGGGAACAAATATGTTCATCGTTCCTTCCTTAATGATGTACTATTTGAATCTGTGAGGTGTACGATAACGATATATGCTCCCATGCACAAATACCCCATGTTGGAATCTTCCATGCTCAAATCCATCTCATGAGGCATGTGCATTGCCTCCTCTAAGTGGGTTATTCTGACAAGAACCCCTGTGTGTAGATTTATCCCCTCTAATGCTCACTGAAAGTCATTTTGGAGGATCTTGTGATTAAGGGTTCTTCGTATTATTTTCGTGTTCTTAACATGATATTATATTATCTTGTATGTAAATTTTAAATCACACAAAGCAAACAATGATGATTATCTCTTTTAAATTTTATTTGTGAGTCCTAACTAGTTTGATGTGTTTGATATTTATTGAAAACTCTAAAATACTCTCATCGTGTTTGAAATTATTGATGATATACTTAATAGTTTAAGGGTTTCACCTGTATACTCACAACTCGAAAACCTGTCAATGAAATTCTAGGCCACATAATCCAACATATAATGTGTGGTAATGAAGTCCACACACGGTTAGGGATCATAGGTCCTCTCAATCCTCACCTATTTACCAACAGTCAATGATATACCTATTCTAAGAGAGATACGTATAAAATTTCCATGGGCTATGATGATTATAGAATCCGATATTTGTTGAGTAACAAAGATCGAAAGAGTTGGGCAAATGGATGGAAATAACTATCACTATTATTGAACCCTACTAGTGGTTGGATCTGACTTCCAAATTACTAGCATTTAGATAGTACGTGGTGTGTGTGGTTATTTTTACTTTTGCATGGGAATAAAATGCAACAAAGAGCATTCGAATGATTTTCCTACATGCTTATTTTCAAAATAATATTTATCTTTTAGAGAATGCACACCTATGCAAGATGATATTTAGATAATGTAAATTTACAATGAAGGAATGACAGTTAATTAGGCCTCATGCATGCAAACTCAAAAATAATTGATCTAGAACACTGGAGACTAGGGTGAATTGCAATAAGAGATCCGATGTTCCTAGAAACAACTAGTAAAAACCTGCGAGAATATCAATATTTTTCCTTTATACTTTCTCTATGTTTTATACTTAAACCATCATCCTAATGCATTCATACTATCAAAAACATAGATAGAGACATGAAAACACAGGTAAATGATTCGTAGCTTAAATCCAAGTCTAATGGAGAAACTGTTATCTATAATTTTTCTATCCTCTATTAGCTACAACTATCAAGCACGATTGAGACTATCACCCATGGCTGGCACGCATGGTGAAAACTGTTAACCATGACTGTCAACCGTGATGAGTACATGCAACAAAAAAATATAGCATACTAATAATTTTTCACAAAAATTGTGGGTTCCCATTGTGATCGCCATTTGTAGCTATCTAGAGAGAATATACCTAAGCTATTGTACCAATTTATAAATATTTAAAGCATAAATCACATGAGATACAAATTTTACAATAAAGAAATATTTCTTTGTATTAATATATTTTCAATAGATTACAATTTCGTCTCTCTTAGGGATACCAAATATGTGATACAATCAATACAATCATTTAAGTCCCACAACGGGGTTGGTATAATACGTAGACTCTTCGACTGCACACTAACTACTCCAGTTCAATGGTGGCCTTCTTATCTCCTTGGAAGAGGCATTTATTGTCATGAAGGTGTTTACAATGGATTCCTAAAAACCCTGCATTCAAGAAACAACAAGAAACAATTAAAAGCAAAGGATGCCTCTCTTGATGAGGCTTTTAGAGGAATCTTGCATAAAGAATAACATAAGATCAATAAAGCATGTAAAAATACTAATCTATGCAAGAAATGATGCAATTATAATAAAATATGTAAAATAAGCATAAATCTATCTATGAAGCCATCTAATTTAGCATTATTAACTTCAAAATACATGAAAATAGCAACAAGTAGTCTAATTACCAAAATGCCAAGAAATGAAGGAAATCTATCCTAAATATCTAATATAACCGTACAACAAAAGTTAATCTAACTTAGATACACCTAGATTAATGCATGAAAAGATAAATATACCTATAAAAAAAGATAAAAAAGGGATTAAACCCTCGTCACGGATCTAAGGTGCAGTGAGCACTGTTCGCCATGGCTGAGCTGAAAGTATTCTTGCTCTCCAAATTTGGGCCTGGATGTCTAATTCTCCTTTTTGAATTTATGATAAAGGGTCACCTTAGTTTCCTCTAATGGATTGGCGATGTGAATTATCTGAATTGATGATGAAATTGGCTCAAATACGTTTCTTGATTCTCCTAGATCTTTAGGACCTTCATGTATTCGAATGCATTCATAATCTCCAATTAGGCAGCAAGAGTGTTCCTCTCAAAGGTAGCAAGTGAGTCTATAATTTGACAGGGCTTTGCTGCATTTCAACTCAAGATTATTCCAGATTTATTTCCAATTTAGAGGGGGGTCTTATAGCATATTGAAGACCTTGATCTAGCTTCATGGAGAAGCCAAGAACAAAAACTCTATAGTTGGAGCAGTTGGAGTGAAAGTTCTAGAGGCATTCTCATCCAAAAGTCATTTGGATTCATCGCCCAGGCTATTGTAACCGATTTTGGGTCCAAAACTACTTTGATACTAGTCATGGATATGAGGCACAACTAGCTCTGTTAGTCGTGGGTGTCAGCCATGACTAAGGTTGAGTTAGCCAACTCTGCCCAAATTGAGTGGTTAGAACCACTACTTCACATTGGAGCTATCCAATATCATTCATATGGTCTGTTAGCATGTCCCATATGAGTAGTCACCTCAACATGCTATGTTTTAGGTGTCTACACATATAAAACATAAATTACATACATATGAATTTTGATTTTGTGTTTTTATTCTTCTAATTTATTAACATGGATAGATATGCATTTTAGTTGTCAAAATCTAAGAATATAAAATTATTATTTTTAGCAATTTCTTGTTTTGCATATTTTGGGACCTTTTGAGTGTTTTCCCATGTAATTTATTTGAAATTCCATGCCAATTACTGGCATTGAATTTTACCTTAGTTTCTAGTTCTTCCTCTAAGTTTTATAATGTATAAACAAATCAAAACGAAATCCCAAGAATATAAATATATCCCTCATAGTATTGATAGTATTTAAAAATATCTTATGAGAATTTTTTGAGCATAAAGCCATGCCCTAGAAGGTCATATGTATAGATATTTTTTTATCCCTTAAAAATAAATGATTCCTATTGTAGCAACTTTTTATATTAGGTGTAAAAATTATTTCTTTATCTTATTTTTTTGTGACTCATTCCTCTTGGTAGTCAAGCTATCTTATCATGACCACTTTATACATATTAATAAACTAATTTTTTCCTGTCCTAGTCCATGCATCAATAATTTGGTTGTCCTCCATTAGTTCTAAACTATTCATGCTTCAACATTGAAGAGTGAATGCAAACCAAGATAGAATGGAAAATTCAATTCAAAAGCATTCTCTCCCGGCTTCTTGTTGATGGTGTGTGGTACATTGCAAAGAGTTGTGATCTTCCTATGGTATCCTATGAGTATCTATTTTTGAAAATGTATTCATACATTATGTTAAATTGATATTGAGATTGATGTTGGTTATGATTTTTGTTAATGAGAATAAAATTTCACAAGTGGTATCAAAGACATATTTCTAGCAAAGTTGATTTTTTTTGGATTACAAAATTTGGGCAATTTATTTTTCCTAGAAAATATCTCATCCCTTAGGATCCATGTGTTTACACAAAGTTGTGAGATTTTTATATTGCATATTTTTATTAACAATTTGAAGTGCTTAAAAATGAGTGGTCATATGAAGGAATTCAAGTAGTATTGAGGGAAATATGACCCTGTGAAGCAATTCATATGGAATAGGAGTAGTGAAAATTTTTAAATTCAAGATTTTTTAGAAACAAAATATGAGAAATATTTCAACTAGGTAAGTAATTCATCTACTATTTATTGGTTTTGAACGACAATTATGAGTGTATTTTTAAAACTTCCAATTAGTTTAGAGAGATTTATTTTTATGCAACCCTAGCTTAAAAAAAATGAGATTACATTATCATTTTTTGGGGTTGAGATCCTAGAGTTTCAAACATTTTTAGAAGATAATGATATTGAAATTAGAGAATGATGCAAAAATTTAAATGTTTGTATTATGCTTCCTCTATTTGAAAATGTTACCTACTTTGTTATCTTATATGGGAAGCTTGGTATCGGTATTGTGAATTTTATTATGCCCATCAAAATAAATAAAATTGGAAATAAATAGACCAAGCATTTCTGAATTATACATAAACCAACATATGATACTATACTTATGCAAGGGAAAACTAGAAGGTCAAGAGGGATGAATGCAAACTAGAAGGTCAATCATCTAAGGTAGCTAGATGATCATTATCTATCAAAGCTATAAATTGAATAATGTTCAAGGGTCAAATGTGATGGGAGAGAAGGGTGTACAAGAACAATGAAAGCATGGAGAAGTGAGAAAGAGAAAGAGTTGAAGATAGTAGGTTTTGGAAAGAAAGAAGAGTGAATTTGTTCAAAAATCCCAATCCATTTATGTTAGGATATTTCCATTGTTTGCATTGATATGCATATTGTAATTTGAAATAAATAATATATCAAATTTTCTCATCTTATGTCATGCATCCTATATAGATGTTTATATTATATCATAGTCAATATATTTGTGTTGCAAGATGTAAACTATTGTTGTAGGTAGATGTTGTCATAAGAATATTATTGTAGAGTTATCTATCAAGGATAACAAATATTGTTTTCATAAAAAGAGGGACTGCATCTACACTACTGGCATCTATTTGGAGCATCATCTAAGTCTGATTTGGTAGACAAAGTTGAATTTCAAACTATACCATTGAGAGACTATTGTCTTGGATGAGCTTGCCAACATTGTCTTGAAATATTCCACCAACACCCTAACTTCCAAAATTTGTACAAAAACTATCATCTAAGATATATTGGTGATTTTTTTCAAGAGAGATATGGTCATAGGAGAAGAGGACATAGGTTATTGTCATCTTTAGGAGATTATCGACTAACTAAGCATTATCTAGTCTAAGGTTTCTGACTAGAGATATGTCCTAGTTGTTATCATTGTCAAAGAAACTACTAACTAACTAAATGTTGTCAAAACCTTTCTGCCAACATTAATGTCTAATAAAATTGTTGCCTTAAGTGTTAGATCCTACCATCACAAGAAAATCATAGATCAAACTTTTCACTATAGACAATTTCCATTGAAGATGATGTCATATCAAAGTACACTACCAAAAGTGAAGAATGGGATGTCATCTAGCAAGAATAAAAGACTAGCTATTAAACAATTGATGTTGTTGACTTCATTTAAGAGATTGTATCGAAGGATTTTTTGACATATAGAGGGTCATTAATGGCCTATAAGTAGTGACTAAACCTTTCCAATGCTATTTAGGATAAATTGTAGTTGTCTAGAGGATTACTGATTGCAGGTTTTCCAAATAGACTCCATCATTGAAGAATTTCTCATCATAGTGGTAGTTTCCATCTACCATCATAGTCAAGCTTCACCGTATTCAATCATGCTAACATATCATCTACCATCATGATTCTTGGAAGCTGTATGAAAGTCATCATGGTTTTTTCCATGAAAAATGAATAGTTTACCACTTACCAAACATTTTTATTATGAAATAAAATTATCCACCTCATCGTTGTATTATTTTGGTGTCAGAGCTAGAATATCTCTAAGGTGGATATGAGGGAAGATGACACAAAGAGGATGAGAAAGCCCATAAAACCCTTGAGTCATGGACATAGAAAAAATGATAAGAAGAATTATTTATAGGTTTGATGCAATAGAGACTGCCTAAAGAAGATATTCATCTTAAGGAGGTTAGTGATAGTGAAGAGGTGAAGACTAGGCACCTAAAATTTTAAGATGAAGAATGAAAAGAATCAAAAGGAGAAAAATCCTCCTTCACAAGGACTAGTAGAATTTGTAATAACCAAGGAATCCTAACTATTTCTCCCTTTTGTCGCTGACAAGTGTCACATTCTTAAATGAACTCCATGATATCATTTTTCATCCTTGTATAAAATAAGTCTCAATAGACTCATTCATAGCTCTTCAAGAATTCAATATGCCTTGTAGATGGGGAGACCTGGAGTTTTTTCAAGAGTCAGTTACAAAGAGCTAAATTGGAAGATAATAGATAAGCCCTTTGTAATGCAAATAATTCCCATCCCATCAGTACTTTTTCTTACTATGAGTATCAAATACGATGTACTAAATCAATTGCTAAATATGAACATCTTGTTTCCATTCCAACTAGATCTTGTGAATCCACTCAAGGATTGAGAAGGATAAGGTACATACTAAGAGATGATCTTCAAACTGGTAGGAAAGAGCATTTTGACAACATTGTATCGATCCCATTTATAGATGATATCATAGTCATAAACAAGGAGTGTAGAGAACCCTTTTTATTGCTTCAAAAAAGATACACGTTGTTTAAAAATCTAATTATGGCTATGAAGACCAATATTAATATAAAAGTGCCTTCCCACTAACTATGAACACCATTTAATTACTAAATAATGGAAAACATCTCTTTCTTGTATGTTGACTTCACTAAATTTATCCTAGCTAGGACCTTACTGGTAAAAGCTATGGTTGAAAATTGGGTTTGATATTATCAAATTGAACTAGTTTTTTTGAGCTTTGTTAGGGTTTCTATGAAATTTTCATATGATATAGGGTCAAAGCATGAGTATATTATTGGAGAAATCATTACAATTTGGGGTTCTAGATGCTTTCTTAAACCATTGATATCACTGAATGGCATCATTCTCTAAATTAAATGAAGTGATAGACACTCACTACTCAAGAGGAGTCTGGTAGGTTAAAGTATTGATTGATCCTATTAATCCAACTCATGGGGTCATCCTCATAAAATTTAGGAAAATTCAATTTTGGTTCCATGGAGGAGCGAAAAGTACATGTAATCTTGACCTCGATCCTTATCCTTGACTTATATTATGCGCTAAAAATTATATGGAGTGGTATATTTTCGATTACCCTATAGGTCTTGTGAAGATAACTATGACATGGTACCCTATATTTCATCATGTTTAATATCAAACCTAGATATATTTTTCTCAATTTTATTAATTAGATCCAATATGTTGAGCTTTTATAGTTGTTGAAGAATGGAATTCTAAGTGGAGTGGAGGTTTTAGATTTCCACATCTATTTTCTCAATTAAAAAGTCCTGAGATATTCTATCAACTACCATATAAATCACATACAAGTGTTTGGAAGTATTGTCTATGGTCATATGTAACTTGATGGATGAAACTCTGACAACAAAATGGACCCTAGACTATGGCTTCCTAGGGATCAAGGTAAATCTTACAAGCCACAAAGATTGTTTAAGTGAGTGTTGCTCTCTAATTACCAATACTTTTTCCACTACGAAATAATGTTAAGAAACCAACCATGGATTTACCTCCAAATAATAGCTCTTTCTATACTATCTTAGGTTAAAAAACTACTAAATAGGTTGTGGGACCATTGAACCTTTTGATTGGTGACACTCTCAAACTAGTTACTCCAGAGTTTGTGGGGTACTCCTCATAATGAGTTTTAAGGCAAATTTTGGCCAAAGTAATTCCTCTAATTCAATGACCAAGACTTGCAAATAATCCTACAAGAAGTTATTAGCTTAATGTAGGCACTTATTAAGCATAAAAAACAAGATCCTACAAAACTAAATTTAAGAGGAATTTTTCTCTTGGGGATATGCTAAAGCAAAAGCAACCCTAAATGGTTCATTACTTTTTGATGACCAATATCCCATAGGGGTGAGGTGAGAGCATACGGTGATCAATATGACCTTAGAAAGGGTTGTGATACTATATGTTAAGAACCGAAAAGTAATTAGATAACAATACCAAAATATGCAAGCAATAGAGAGAACACAATTTTTATTGAATCATAAAAGAACTAATATTGTGGGTCACTTCAAGGGGGCTTCCTCCTTCAAGAGCAAACTCCAATTCAAAATAGATTTAATATTCAATATGCCTCCCACTTGAGAAGGTAGTACAACATATAAAGTCTTATTAAGACACATATTACTATCTCATGCATGTGGGATAATTACCCAAATTAGTTCTAACTCTTAACATCTACATATGACATCATTAAAGATTAAAATTGGTGGTTAGAACTAAGATGTTAGGATGGAGGTTCTAACACATTCTATTTGTTATCTTCAAAACTATTGCAACTACATTTCCACCATTATTTTGATAAATGATCTTACATGCTCCATTATGATATAAAACTTTATAGTTTTTAACCAAATGACCTACACTTAAAATACTGTGCTTAAGACCAAAAAATAACAAAGGATATTGAATATGCCATACCTAATATTTGCTTGGTGTGCATAACAAATATGCCTTCTCAATAATTTCCACAACCTAGCATATTTAAGCTTCACTTCCCTTTTTTTGTTTCATCAACCTTCACAAACAATTCTTTATTACTTGTCATATGATTTGAGAAAACAAAATCAAGAAACCAAACATCATCATTATAAATATTTGACATACAACAAGAGATAAATTTTTTAGATCCAAAATGCTCTTCTTCCTTTTGGGTTTGCATGCAATTTTTCTTGATCCTAAACTCTCTCAAAATGACCAAATATTTTACAATAAAGGTTGTACATGTTTCTTTCATCTAAACTATCCATGACCTCTACTGCCATGGTCATTTCCTCTTCCTCTTGGATAATTTAACGAGTCTCTTTTTTTCATGGGAATTGTTGTTGTGACTCTCTTCTCCAACTTTATCCTTTGTTGCAAATGTTTGTTGTAATATTTCTAAAGTTCTCTCCAATATACATTCATGATATAATAATAAAGCCATGAGTTCATGTAGCTTCAACATCATAAAATATTTACTTTCCTCAACAATCTTCTCACTATCTTTCATTTGAAAATTTTTAAAACTCTACACAAATTCTATAAATGAACCAATTTGACTTTATGAGTACCTTGGTAAGTAGACAAAAATGTGTCCAAAGCTTCGTTGACATTCTCTACTACAATAATTCTAGAAAATATACTCACATCTAGAGCTCTTTGAATAAAAAATGTGGCTAAGACATCTTTCCTCTTTACCTCTTTCTTCTTAGTTCTCTCCAATGTTGTCAACACATTCTAATATTAAGGCATTTCATATCCCTCTTGGACTATATCATATACTTATTTAAAAACCATTAATGTTTGCATATTTATCACCCCACAACCATTAATTCTGCACTTCACCTTCAAAGATTAACCACTTGCCAAAAAAAATATCTAGATCTTTAGAACCTAATTTGGTTTCTCTGATATCAAATCTTAATATTGTATGCTTTGATACCCAATGTAAAGAAAAATAGGATGCAACTACTTCTCTAAAATAAAGAAAGAAAACAAACAAAACTCACAAAACAATGAACACCCAAGAAAAAAAGCTTTATTTATCTCTTCTCTTCTTAATTTATTATATCCAACTAAATAGTTATTCAATCAATACCTAACACCCAATGCATAAACAAACTTTTCTACACCTAATTCCTTTATTTTTTTAATTATATTTTTTCTTTTTTATTTTTAAAACTAATATAAATCTTCTTAATTTTTTTTTATTTTTATTTTATAAAATTATCTGTAAACCAGTTTTCTTCTTTTAAGAAGAAGACTATTTTTAACGTTAGATGCGTACGGATCGATCTCACCAACGAACCTATGCGTGTCAATTGAGCCTTCCATGGAGATGGTATTTCCGTGCAATTGGCTTTTCATATTATTGGCATACATACATTTTTTTTCAAAATAATGTGGACTATTATTGCTGAATATTAGAGTAGAATTATTTGCTGAACATAATTGCTTAGCAGTCAATGCAATTGCAGGTTCAGATAATGCCGTGTAGGCAAATGTTTACAGAGAATACTTTAGCCTTTTGCGTAAGTAAACAGGACACCACTATGTCATGAACATCCAACGACTTTGACTACAAACTGAGGCCGTGTCCCAAGGGTTACTTTGCTTTTCTCTTTCTTGCCCTTCGCCTTTCATTGAACATTATATACTCAATAAAATTTAAAACTTCAACTTCTTTTAAAAAGGTCTAAATTCTTTGAAGATAATCGACCTTATTTCATCAATCCCATCAATGTTTTTTTTTTAACATGTAAATTTTTTATTGAAACAGAAAAAAATATATAAGAGTCAAGAATTATATTACATTAAAACTGTTTCATCTAGTCATATCAGCTTTCAATAAACTAGTAAGAGTTTGAGAGTACGCTGAAAGAAGTTGATGCCACTCTTTAACACTCCAACCTTCTTGAAATTCAAAGGCCCATTTAACCAAACAGTCAACAACACCATTCCACTCCCTTGGAACATGAGTAAAAACGATGAACTCCATATGACAACGAAAATGAAGAATCTGCCTAAACCCTCCTTCCAACCTCCAATTAACATTAGTAAGATTACAAGTATTCAACAAATAAATGATAATTTGAGAATCTGATTAAGAAATCATCCTGCACCAACCCAAAGCATATCCTTGCTCCAATGCATAAATAACAACAAGGGATTCCAGATAATTATTGGTATGCCTTCCTTTAAAACATGAGAAAAAGAAACATACCACACCACTGCAATCATGTCCCACTCCACCAATACTAGCATTTCCAGGATTACCTCTTGAAGACCCATCAGTAATAATCTTAAGAACCTCCCTAGGAGGGGGTTGCCATCTGCCATCTCTCTGCACTCTGTTATTGAATTCCCTCATGCTAAAAGAAATAGTAGCACATGGACCACGCACTATCAATCCTAAACCATGTATAATTTGGACCTCCACTATGTTCACAAGAATATTAATCTGACATTTAGTAGACACAGTTTCCTGGATCATTCTCAAAAAAAATTGCTAGACTTGAAAAACAGAGAACTTTCTCCCTTAAAAAATTCTCTGATTCCTTTCAAGCCAGATTTGCCAGAAGATGCAAGAGGGACCAATATGCCAAGCAACTTGTACAAAGAAGACCTTAGTCGGAGGCCTTCCCAAACTCTTCCAAAAATCCAAAAGAGAATAAGAATGAGCACAAGACTGTTTCCACACACCCCACCACAAATGCCAAAGTTGACGCACAAAACCACATTGAAGAAGCACATGACCAACATATTCCTCACTATTATCACATAGGAAAAAAAATGAAGGGCCATTAAAACCTCTTTTATGAAGGTTATTCCAAGTGAGACATCAATTACGAGTGGCAACCTACAGTTAAAAATTGCACTTAGGCCACACAAATTTATTCCACACTTGCTTCCACCAAAGAACTTCCTCGGTACCAAAACATTGACGATCCAATTCATGATATCTGAAGGTAACTGAGAAAATCCCTGTATTGTCCTGACCCCAAGCCAATGCGTGAAAACTCCTCTCTATCCTCCATAGAGACTCCAATAGGTCATTCATTGGGATCCCTCCATTGGAACATTTCCATCTGGCCAATTCTCTTAACAACTTTAAAATCCATCACTCTAGACCAACTTGTAGCCAAAAAATGTTGAGCAAGACCAAGAAGATGAGGATACTCAGATAAAAGAGCAAGAAAACCATCCCAAGAATCGTGTCAAAAAAGAACCTTAGAGCCTTTATGACAAATCCTAAATAGCCCTTGTTTCATAAGAGAAGCTCCCTTCTTCACAATATTCCAAACAAAAGAACCTTTCCCAATCAAGCTATAACGAGGAAGCTCATCACCTTCCACCCCACAGAGATATTTATAAGAAAGAATTTTAGCCCAAGTTTGATCATGATTAGTACACCAACGCCAATATAGTTTAGCAGCTAGAGCTTACCCAGAAATAAAACTCAGGTGAAAACCCAAACCACCCTCTTGTTTAGGTCTACAAAAAGACTTCCATTTAACCAAAATCCATTTAAAGGATTCCAAATTACCAACCCACAAAAATCTCTGTGAAAGAGGTCTAAAGTCCTTGAAGATATTCGACCTTATTTCTTAATACCATCAATGTTGTCAATGTAAGTCTTGTTCGATCTAATATGGATGGCGAGCGAGTTGTGAAACAAGTTGCAAGATTTGTAGGAACGAAGCATTCCACGTATTTCGAGGGACGTGTGTATGTCCTTTCCACGATAATTGTATCATATGTTACTTTTCCTTCTCTACGAATAAGACAACGATGTTCATAGACCTTCTTTCCATTTTTGACCACAAAGTTTTGTTATCATTAATTTATTTTAAACTTATATATATAAATCTTTAAATAAAATGTTTAAATTATTTATATTGATACATGTATGTTTATGTAAATATAACTTTCTCATATAACTCAAATATATGTTTTGGTGGAACAGTGTAATAGCGTTTGACTAACCTAAATTTTTAGATCATTAAATTATTATTTAGGTTATCCAAGTTTAATTTAGGGTCTCTCATTATGCCTATGAAAAGTGTGGCCCCAATTATACCACCCTTAAAGTTGCTTACTTAAAAAAAATATTTTATAAATTTAAATAAAAATAATGTTATTCTTATATTTAATATCCTTCACTATTTAATTTTATACTAATTATTATTAAATACTAAAAATAATATAATAAATTAATAAATATATATTTTATGGTTTTAACAGTTTACAAATAAATAGCATTAATTTATTTTTATATATTTTTTAATTATATAAAGTTAATATTATTAATTATAAAAAGAAGCTAACTTAAAACATAAAATAACTATTGTTGGTGTGACAACATTTAAAAAAGGGAAAAAAGATCAATTTCTTTATAGACTTTTCAAACCCTTTACCATTGAAGAGTAGATTTAGAGCTAGGGTTTCAACTGCGATAAGTGATGGAGATTGGGTTAGGGTTTTGAGTATCATTATGGTCCCCAACCCTGGAAGACCAATGCACAACATTAGCACTGCAAATGGGAATGCATGCAATAATGGCTCATCTCAATTGATTGTGTAGGTTTGTGTTGAGAATGGTCCACAAGGTAACCCTTGTTCTATTGATGTAATTCTTCCATTGCCTGAAGTTGATTCTACATGTCACATTTTAGAATCACTCACCCTTGTCAAGTATTTTGTTGGACGCATCCCTAATGAGTCTTCCCTTAGGACCTAGGTTAATGCAGCTTGGACTCCTCATTGAGTCAAGGTAACTATGGTTCAAAATCTTACAAAGGATTTTTTTGTTTTGCTTTGCGAAAACAACCCATATTAAGATGATTTATGAACATGATCCCTGGTACATGAGAAGCTATTTGCTTATTTTTCTTTATGAACATGGTCCCTGGTACATGAGAAGCTTTTTACTTGTATTTTCTCCTTGGACCCATGATTTTTCTATTTTTGAGGAAATATCTACCAAAGTACCTTTGTAGGTGGAATTTACAGGACTCCCTCTACCTTTGTGGCCCTTTATTAGTTGCATAGCAGCCCCTTTAGGGCATGTCATTTTGGTGGAGGCAAATAAATTTTTCCATGCATGCCCTCAAAAATGTGTTTATGTCGAGATTGATATTTCTCAATATCTGAATGAGTCTATTGATATACAAGTTGGTGACACTGTGTTATCCCAGTGGGTCCTCTACATTAATTTCCCAACACATATTTTTGATTCTAGTCCTCTGCACACAAGATAAAATATTGTCCCTTGATGCTGCATAATAAGGACAAGCAAATCCCCACCACATCGAGTGCGTCCACTCCTCAAACTCAATAATATGGTTGTATGACTGTGGGAGGGCGTAAAAATATATATTTGGGTGCTTCTAAAGGTACAAAGTCCAAGTTGACACATGTCTCACAATTGGTAAAAAAGGGTATGAAAAGCAAAAATTTGATCCCCTAGTTGAAACTACCAATGATGAGGCTCCTCAGTCTCAAATAATTTATAACCCAAGGGATGCAATAGAGGTTACTTCATAGTCTATCCAATAGACCAGTCCTCTACTACATTCCCCCCTAGCTAATGGGAAAAGCTAGTTTTTGCTGCACAAGTTTTCTTGAACTGTTGCTAGATTTAGGTAAAATGAATGCTTGAGACATATCAAAACATGATTAGTGAAATGCTGCTATCAATCTAAGCATATCTCATTTAGCAAGTCATAACAAAACAACATAAAACTTATGCAAAAAGCTATAAAAATCAGAATATAGTATTTCAGATACATTCATCATGCAAATAGTTAATACACAGCATATTGAATTAACTTAACTAGCATATTAGATTAAACATAAGAGTTTGTAGGCAATTTCAGTGTTCAAAACATGTTATGATTGAGGCATTTCCAGGCCTCATCATTTTCCCCCCAACTTATATTGATGCATGTCCTCATGCATTCTGTTGGGCTATGGAATCACATATGTCCATGGTCAAATTCCATGACCTGTAGAACAACTTCTTGCCTATATAAAATCCCCTATTCTTCTGAAGGTCCCTGAGCCATTCTTCAAACTGTTCATCAGGTTGGGCATCTTCTTCAAAGTAGAATGGAACTGGAGTGATAATGGTTGGAGGCCTAAATCTGAGACCTATCCAATTATGTTGCATGATTTCAATCAACTGTATTACTCCTTCTGCCCTTCTTCTGGACCATTCTAAGTTGATGGGGGAAATGGGTTCTCTTTTTTGCAAAGACATGGAAAGTTCAGCCCATCTGTTTCTACAGACTGATAAGGTTGGCATAAAATTGTCATTACAAAAATTGTGGAATCTGTTCACACAGTCCCTCAAGTTTGTCAAGTACATTCTCTTCACATCATCCCTGTTCATCATAGTGAAGTGTTGTCTTGTGATAATGGGGTGATTTGGCTGAATTGCTCTGACTAACAATTCAGCTTTTGTTTCAATCTCTTTGTTCTGCCTTTTCTCTTGGTCCCAATAAAACTGATTCTACAAGGTGGACATGAATGCCCTCAATTGAACATCTCCAATGTAGATCTGTGGATGAAATTCTACTTCTTCTAGAATAAAGAAACTATGTAAAAATAGTTCACACAGGAGATTTTTCTGCTCAAAAGGGCTGTCAAAATATGCTTCCAGGAAATCTGTAGTGGTGTCTAATTTATATGGAAGACCTGAACTAATCCTCATGACCTGCCATCTGAGGTACTTCTCCTTCAAAATAAGACTGTAAAATCTGGCTGGTCATCTGAATTGGACTAAAAATTTAGCAATTTGACATAAATCAGACACCTTTTCTTTCAATGCCTGAATCTCTGTTTCCTTGGCCTCTAGTTGTTTCCCTTCTAATTTGAATTTTTTAGTCTTAGTGGCAAGCTTCTCATATCTAATCACCCAACTGGCTATGTCTGCATTGTATTGTTCTAGGGACACAGTATTAGGTGGCCTGACTACAGGTGGAACTCTAGGTAGCAGATCTACCTGAACCCCTTTTTCTGCCACTTCTACTGGTTGATCATCTGACAGTAATTCTACCTGTACCCCTTATCTGCTATTTCTATTGGGTTGTCATCAGATAGTAATTCTACCTGTACCCCCTTATCTACTACTTCTACTAATGGTGTAACAATCTGAAATACAGGGACATCAATAGAAGTACTTACTTGATCTATTTCATGCTGCTGCTTGGACTATTCCTATGCTGGTGACTCATCTCCAATATTTTTTGCTATGCTTTTTTCCAAGTCTGAAACATCTTTAGAATGAAAGGGTGCTTCTGAATGAGAAGGCACATCTTCAGAATGAAAGGGTGCTTCTTCAGACTGAGCACCTATGTCTGCCTCAATAGAGTCATCTACCCTAGATAAATCTACAAGCAATTGAGCCAAATCATCCTCATCAATGGATATGATTGGCTATTTTTTAGACTATGACAACCTTTCTCTCAACTCTGCCACTTCCTGCTGTAACTCTACAATTTTTCTTTCCTGCATCTCAATGATGTTTTCTCTCTATAATCCATCTGGTTTGTGTCTTGACAACACTCCTTGCTGCTCTCAGTTGCTCTGTGATGTCTTCCTCCTCTGTTTTTGCTTCAGAATCAGATGCAGACAAGTCAGCTACAGTAGGCTGCTCAACAGCTGGCTCTTCCTCTACAACATCTGTTTGCTCCTATTCAGGAGGCTCTATGAAACTGTCTATAATTGCATCTACCATTTCTATGGCTTGTTGAACTATAGCCACCTCCAAATTATCCTGCCCAGCCTCTTCCTCAATTATCTGTTCAAGGAATTCTGGGAAGTTTTCAGGGGCTGGTTGTATCTCTGTGACATCTGGACTGCTTTGTCCATCTTCTTGTTCTATGACCTGGTCCGCCATTTCCCTCAAGTGGAGTCTTGTAGACCTCCTAGTTCCAGATGCAAATTTCTTCTTTTTGCTCTATTTTTTGGTGACAGTAGGGGTTATGGGGTCAGTTTCAGATGCTTCTGTTTCCCTTGTTGTTTCTTCCCCTATTGGGCTAGGTGCTTCATTTCCCTGTTCTGACAAATCAGTTGGAACTTCAGAAAAATGGACCTTCTTCTATTTTTTTGTTCTGCTACCAGTTCCAGACCCTCTTTTCTTTTGCTTCTTGACTCATGAAGTTGAAGGTTCTGGAGCAAGGTGTTCTTCTGCTGCTGTTGGGTGTGTTTCTTTTTCTGCAATAGCTTCTGCAGTAGTTTCTATTTCATCTTTTGCAACATCTTCTATAGCATCTTCTTCTACAACAACATCAGCAGTATCTATTTCTTCCTCCTCATCCTCATCTCCAAAAATTACATCATTTAAGGTAGAGTAAAACCTCTCAAAGCTCCTAGGGTTTCCTCTAAAATGGTGCTGGCAAACTAGTTTGATGAGACCATGGTGGCGAAGACTCCCTTTTCCTTCCTGATATCTTTTTGCCATGTTTTTCAATTCTTGGTGCAGGTATAGGGGAAGATTTACCCTAACATCTGGTTGTTGCCTACCATGTCTGAGATGATTTAAAATTTTTATATGATGCCCTGACAATAGTACATACTGCCCTTCACAGGTTAGAAATTTAATTACCCATGTGGCCACTTCATCCCAGGGTTCCTGCAGGCTGGCCCTTTTTACCCCCTTGCATGTGTTATTATGTGTTAAATATTCTGGTGCCCTATCGTTTTCTTCCAAAAATTGATTAACTGTATTTACCAATGTATTTTTGCCAGACCTAGAAATTGGAAGACCTTCTAATGGCAGTTCAATAATTTGACTCAAAACTTCAGGGGTTACCTCAATAGTCATGCCGTTAACGTGTGCCCGATTTTTTTGAATGTGTGGGTGAACATGCCGACCAAATCTTCAGAGGACCCATTAAACTTATCCAAAAATGGCATAAGCCCTCCATCTTCAAAAATCTGTAGCACTTCTAGATTTTCTCGGAGGTGGGTGGTATCCACTGGTTCCATTCTCATTTTTCGCCCCATTTTCCTGTCTTGGTACGTTACAAACTGCTCACTTCTATTGCTATTCCTCTGTTGAATCTCTGATTTCTGGTGTTTGCAACTTTGCAGGGTTTGGTTCCAAGTTTTCAATTGCCCTATTTTTGTTCTTCGAAATGAACCGTAATCTGAGCACTGTACCTCGTAGTCATTTTGTGTTAGCAAATATGTCTTCGGAAAGAAGAGTGGCACATGTTTCTATTTTTTTCTTCGAACACATGTCCATCAACGGTTGCGCAGATGTCCTTGCCGTCAGATCCACCTTACTCATTTTTAGTTTTTCTATTTTTCCTACAGACTCTCACGTGCATGTTTATTAGCATCAAAAATTGGTGGCATACTATTGGTCACGTCCTCCGTGATTCTGGTATTTTCTAAATGGGTGCAAGAACAAACCATATCCTTACTGACACATGTTCATTTCTCGTATGCAGCCAAAAGAATTTTATTTGATCGTGTTTCTTTTCTTCCTTGGATGCCACGTGGAGATATTATATTGAATGCTCTTTCGAAGATTATGATCTATTGCAAAAACAAAATTCATTCCGAAGATTATGACTTCATTCCAAAGACAAGTCTTCATTCCAAAGATTATGATTTCATTTCGAAGACAAGTCTTCATTCCGAAGATCATGCTTCTTTGCGATGTCAAATCCTCATTCCAAAGACAAATCCTCTTTTCGAAGACAAATCCTCTTTTCGAAGATTAGGCTGTATTGCGAAGGCAAATCATTTCAAAGACAGAACTTCATTCCGAAGACAATTCCTGCTGCATTCTGAAAACAAATCTTGCTTCATTCTGAAGATGAAGCTTCATTCCGAAGATGATGCTTCATTCTAAAGACAAATCGTCATTTCGAAGACAAAGCTTCATTTCAAAGACAAATCGTCATTCCAAAGACAAAGCTTCATTTCGAAGACAAAGTGCAACATTCATTCTACTGTCATTCCGAAGATAATTTCAATCCGAAGACAATACAACAATTAGTCTGAAGAAGATAGCAGGCACTATTTTTGGCATTCTTGTTTCGAAGATTAGGCAGAAATCAATATTCCCATTCTCAAAACATGTTTTAAGTATGCCAACTCTTATGGATACCTTTTATGCTAATGGTTAATTGTTATATACTATATACCAATCATTTACAATGAAGAAATGTAAGAAATATATACTTGATTAAAACAAGTTAATGCAAGTTTTTGAAAGATGACTGCTTCTGTTGATGTTCTGTTGAGATTTTCTGCAATATTTCAAAACAAGTGCAGTTGGTGAATTTGTACAATGATGGTTCAAAAATTTTCAAGGTTATGCATGCCAGAAAACTGGTTTTCATGCATACCAACCCAATAGTGCCTTAGAAAAGGTTTTCACTACTGAGTTATTCATTTTTCTCTCTCTTTTTTTTTTTTTTTTACCTCTCCTTTTCTCTTTTTTTTTTCTTGATTCTGACTATGCCCATGAAGGAATTCATGATTTCCCTGAAATCATGCCCATGAAGGAATTCATAATCAAAATTTATTCATCTTTTTGTTTTTTTTTTTTTTTTTTTTTGTATTTTTCTATTTTTTTTCTTGAAATCCATGATCATGCTGATTGTTTTGAAGTGGAAGAAGAAATTTCTTCCACTTGTTGTGTATCCAAACTGTCAAGCTACTGCAAGAATTCCTCTTTAGTCAGAGGTGTATGGTACACCCTGAGGCGATGTCCATTCACTACCAACTTTCTCTGTGACCCATCAATAGGAGATAAATGAACTGCTCCATTGTCAAATACCTCCTCAATCCGGTAAGGTCCAAGCCATCTAGTTCTCAGCTTTCCAGGGAAGTCCTCATAGCGAGAATCAAATAGTAAAGCCCAATCTCCTTGTTGAAGTTTCCTCTACTGAATGTGACTGTCATGCCACATCTTCCTCTCCTCCTGAATTACTTCAGTTTGGTGCAGAGCATCCATCCTAAGTTCATCCAATGCATTCAGCTGTAGAATCCTGTCTATCTGTGCCTGTGACAATTCAATTCCAATTTCCAATGTTGTGCGTAGTGTTAGTAGCTCAAATTCAATAGGTAAGAGGGGCTTTTTACCAAAGACTAGTTCATAAGGTGTGAATCCAGTAGTGGATTTCCAAGTAGTATTGTAAGCCCATACTGCTTCAGGTAATTTATCTAGCCAGTTTCTCCTATGAAAAGCTACTATTTTTGTTAAGATTCGTTCTAGTTCCCTGTTTGTTACCTCAACCTGGCCATTTGCTTGTGGGTGATAAGGTGATGATTTTCTATGTTTGATTTCGTATAATTCTGTAAATGCCTCAATGACTTTAGATGCAAATTGGGGTCCTTGGTCTGTGGTGATAGACCGAGGAGCTCCAAATCTCTAAAAAATCTGAGTATACAAGAAATCAGCGACCTTCTCTTCACGAGCATGTTTGAAAGCACGCACCTCTACCCACTTTGTCAAGTAATCAGTGCATACTAGAATATGCACCTTTCCTTGAGAAGGTGGATCAATAGGTCCTACAAAATCAAGCCCCCACCTCTCAAATGGCTCTAAAACCAATTGAGGCTGTAGTGGCATTTCATTTGTATGAGTGGGTTTCCCCATTCTTTGGCATGCATCACAATGCCTGATGTACTTTTTCACATCCTTGTGAAGAGATGGCCAATAATATCCTGTCCCTAAGATTTTCCTAATTGTGCTTTTTACAGAGTAGTGTCCACCTGAGGGTTCATCATGACAAGCCCTAAGGATATCATACACCTCATCCTTTCGGATGCACCTACGTAATACATGGTCAGGACTGCACTTAAAAAGTATACCCTTGATCCATTCAAAAGAAGAACTCTGTTTGATCAATTGTTTTTTCTATTTTGAAGTGAAATGTGGAGGAACTTTCCCTGTGACCAAGTAATTGGCTATATCTGCAAACCAAGGTGATTGGACTGATATAGCAAATAATTTTTCATCAGGAAAGGTGTCTTCAACTAATTCCCCTTCATTCGTGTTCTGTAATCTGGACAAGAAATCTGCTACAACATTAGCTTTTCCTGGTTTGTTGATTATAGTGATATCAAATTCTTGTAGCAATAGTAACCAACGAATAATTCTTGCACTTACCATAGGCTTATTCATCAAATATTTAATGGTTGTGTGATCTGTGTGAATAAATATTTGATAACCTGTGATGTAATGCCTGAATTTGTTGATGGCATAAATTATCGCCAAGAATTCTTTCTCAATTGTGGTATAATTTTTCTCAGCTCCTATCAAATTCTTGCTAATGTAGTAGATGGCATAATGTTCACCATTGTCAATTTGTCCTAATGCTGCTCCAATTGCAGTATTGGAAGCATCACCTGTATGTGAAATGGTAATGTCCAATTAGGTCCTCTTAACACAGGTGGAGTTACTAATTTCTCTTTCAGAGCTTCAAATGATTCCTGACACCTTACAGTCCAGGAAAATTTAGAATCTTTAGTCAATAGGGCAAACATGGGATTGGCTATTGTGCTAAAGCTGGGAATAAACCTGCGGTAAAAACCAATGTGTCCTAGGAAGCTTCTGACATCAGTCTGAGTTTTAGGAGGAAGGAGGTTCTTGATAATTTCCACCTTCTTTGGATCAATCTGGATCCCTTGAAGAGAGATGTGATGACCAAGAACTATTCCTTCCTTCATCATCATAAAACATTTTTCTGGATTCAAGGATAACTGGTATGTTTCACAACGAGTTAAAACTTTGTCAAGGTTTTCTAATGTAAAGTCAAAAGTCTGTCCACATACTTGTGAAATCATCCATGTATATCTCAACACTGTTGGTAGTCAGATCAGAAAAAATTGCTAAAACTGCTCGCTGAAATGTTGTTGGGGCATTACACAAACCAAAAGGTAAAACCCTATAGGCAAATGTTCCCCATGGATAGGTAAAGGTTGTTTTCTCTTGATCTTCAGGTGCAATCTGAATTTGATTATATCCACTAAATCCATCAAGAAAACAAAAGTATCTCTTTCCAAGCAAGGGTATCTAACACCCGATCTATGAAAGGTAATGGAAAATGGTCTTTGTATGTCACTTTATTCAGCTCTCTATAGTCTACACATACTCTCATTTTTCCATTTTTCTTAGGAACTATAACCAATGGAGAGACCCACTGGCTATCAAAAATTGGGTAAATGAATCCTACCTCCAGAAGTTTTTCAATTTCTTCCTTTACAATATCCCTTAGGGCAGGATTTAGTCTTCTCCGGGGTTGTCTTACTGGCTTGACTTCTTCAGTATAAATTTTGTGGGTGCATATATCAAGGTGAACTCCTGACATATCTTTATAGTCCCAAGCAAAAGCATGAACATGCTTCTGCAAGACAACTATCAATTTGTCTTCCTCTTCCCTAGTAAGCCAGTTGTAAATGTTCAAAAATTTGCCTGGCTGGACTTCTATTTGTTTTGTATTTGGAAGGACTGAATTCACTTCTTCATACCTAGTGATTAGGGAGTTAAGAGGACACTACTGAGATGGAAGGAAATAAGAAGTTTTTGTTTCATTATTTTTTGATGGAAGCATATCCTGTATGGAACAGTGAGAAGGAAAAATCAGGTGATGGTGCCACCCATGTGGTAGTGAAACAGAGTTTTCCTGTAATAGTACAGATGGTTCACCTTCAGAGTTTTGGTTCTCCTCATTCCTTAACAATTGTTGGATATTTACTGCTTCCTCTTCTAACCCTTGTTCCTGCAGAACATTCATTAGGATAGTTTCATTTTCTAAATTTTTTGTGTCTTGGAGGTCTTCTGTGTGTTCTCTTACTACCAAGGTGGCTAGTGTGGAAATAACCTCCTCTGATTCTTCATCTGAATCAGGAAACCATAACTGACCTAAAAAATTGTTGGAGGGTCTTGCAGGAGGATACAGAGAGATCTGTTTTAGATCAATACCATTTGAAATAGTCATTTTTCCAGATCTGCAGTCTATGAAGGCTGCTGCAGTTGCAAGCCAAGGTCTTCCCAAAATGATGGGATATCCATGTGTTGAATTTCTTGGTTGTAAAACCAAAAAATCTGCAGGGAATTCCCAAGAAGAAACTTCTATAGGAACATCTTCAATGATACCTTCAGGTTTTGCAACTGACCTATCAGCCATTTCTAAAACTGTAAATGTGGGGCTGAGATGTTTGAGCTGTAATTGTTTCATTATATCCTTGGTCATGACATTTATTGTAGCTCCTAGATCTACTAAGACATTTGATATTGGTACTGAACCTATAGTAACTATGATAACTGGACTTCCTGGGTCACTATACTTTGGAGGTACTAGTTTTCTAGATAAGAGATCAGCTATCTTTCCTTCAACCTGAACAGTCTTGGGAAATGCTTTCTTTTTTCTTCCTGCTCTTCTAATGCACAAATCTCGGATAGTACTTTTAATTACTGGTATATCCTTAATGGCTTGCAATAAGGGCAATGATATAGTTAACTTTTTAAGTTCCTTGACCAGGTCTGATTCAAAATTTTCTGTTGTGGTATTGAATCTTTCAGGATATGGAATTATCCTTGATGAAGGTAATTGTTCTGCCTGTGGTTCTATTTTTTCTTCTTCTTTCTCTATTGTTGGTTCAACTATAACTGGTTCCAAAGGTTCTTGCTCTTCATTTTCTTTGCTTTTATTTGAAATAGGTTCAGGTACAACTTTTCCTGAACGAAGTTGGATGTTACTACAATCAATAACATTTATTTCAACATTTTCTTCAGCTTCAGCCACATATATAGGAGATGCCTGTCTCATGCTGTTTGGATTAGTGACTGATTGAGCTGGAAGTTGAGGTTGTTTCACCTATTGTGTTTGTTGTGGTTGGTTCTATTTTTCTTGAAAGTTTTGATTAGGTGCAGGCAGCAAATGCTGATTTTGACCTTGATTTCTTTGTTGCCTTGGATAGGACTGGTATTGTTGATTCCACTATGGTTGACTTTGCATCCAATGTGGATTAGTCTGATTCTGATTCTAGGATGGGTTGTTTTGATTCCATGATGGGTTGTTTTACATGATGGGTTGTTTTGACTCCATGATGGGTTGTTTTGATTCTGATTCCAGGCTGAATTACTCCAATTTGTTTGTGGCCATTCTTGGGAATTTGTCCATTGAGGATAATTCCAAGGACGTTGGGGTGGTTCTGATTGTCCCCAAGGCATAGTCCCAGGATTATGCCCCCAATTTGTAGGAAAATGAGGGGGATTTTGGTATTGAGAGAAATTTCCCCCTTGTTTTGGTCCAACATAGTTGAGTTCCTCAGTCTGACTTTCTAACACAGTTTTGAGTTGTGGTAGCAGGTGGCATTGATCAGTTGAATGCTTCTTTGAACAGATACTACAAATGGCTGAGATAGATGTTTTATTCAAAGGAAATTCCTGCAAAGCATGTTTATTTCTACATCTTGGGCAATAAATTGCCAAAGGTTCTATGTTTTTTGCTTTTGCAGACATTTCCCCCAAAGTTGTGTTTAATTGCACTAGAATATCAGTTTTAAAATTTGCAAGTTCTTCTATTAGGTCCTTCACATCAGTGCTATTTGTACTCTTTTTTCTTCTTCCCTGCTTATTGCGAGAGTAATTTCTGTAGAGACCCACAATTTCCTCATTACTGAGAGTATTTACATCCCCTTTTCCCATCAAATCCAATACTTCTCTGGATTCATCTTGTAATCCTCTCAAAAATATGGTTTTACATAACTCTGGTTCTACAAGTCCACATCTCCTTTGAACAAAGGAGAACCTATCAAGATAGTCTTCTAATGTTTCATCATCTTCCTGTTTAATCCTGAATAACTCATCTTTCCTATTCCTTACACGACAATACTCCTGATATTTGTCTAAAAACATAGTTTCCATTTGATCCCAGGTTCGGATGGAATTTGGCTCTAAGCTCATGAACCAGCGTAATGCTGAGTCCTTGAGTGTTGAGGGAAAGACCTTAAGTTTTTTATTGTCATTTACATAATCATAGGTTTGACACACTACCTTGAATTCAAACAAAAACTGATCAGGATCTTCAGATACAACACCTCGAAAGGTTGGAAGTACTGAAGGTGAAATGGTTTTCATGGGAGAGTTTTGTGTTGGATTCAAACGAATAGGATATTCAAATGTTCTGGAAGGTTGAGGAATATCCTGATCATCTCCTTCATCATGGACATAGCCATGTTGGCCATCTCTATCTAGATTGCCTCCCTCTGCCATAGTTTCTGGTTTCTTAGTTAAACTTATCCAAATTTCTCTCTCAAGAGGTCCAAGATCCTCTGTTGATAATGAGTCTGACGATTCTTCTTTCTCAGGATGTTCTAATGATGGTGAAACTGGTGATTTTCCTTTCTCATAATGTTCTAATGATGGTGAGACTGGTGATTTTTCTTTCAATATTTTTGGTAATTCAAACACAGGTGATTCACCCCTTAGGCGTGAAGATCTTCTTAATGGAACAAGCCAGGGATCCTTTTGGGTAATTCTACCTTTTTCATCCCTAGACTTACTCATTCATGTTTACTCTTAAATGACATAAATTATAGGTCAATAGTTGTTACTTTAACCAGCTGTTCTATTCAGATTTTATCTTGAATCTTCATAGCTCAGTCTAATTAATAGTTATTGGACTGTTATCACCTTCTAGCAACATAATTCCTCAGAAACGGTGCCAAAATGATGCGTAGTCATTATACACATCATTAATTCTCAATGAATTTGTCAATCCAGGGCAATGTACAAGGCTATCTACGAAAGAAGGGGTGAACAGAGTTATAACTTAGGTCAATTTAGAGCAACAGGTCTTATTGGTGAAACCGATTATGTGGGGGATTTTGGACATTCCTATCTCTAAATTGCATGAATTAAACCTTAATCTAAGTTGCAGAATTGGAAACTAATCATTAACTACAGAAATGAAGTCCTAATTACAATTGCAGAATGAGACCTAATTATGTTGCAGAAATAACAGTTGCAGAATTAAAAGTCTAATTATAATTGCAGAAAGGAAATCTATTTACTTTTGCAGCAATGAAAACCTACTTCTAACATGGAAATGAAACCCTGTCAAGGCTCTGTAATAGAAGGTTGTCAATCTTCTATGCAGGGGTTGACAACAAAACATAAAATGCAAGAAATTACAGAAAATAGTAAATTCTAGAAATGACAGTCTACAATAAATTGAAAGCTTTGCTGAAAGTGGGGATTACAACCAAACCATTAATCACAAAACATAAAATAAGCTAAGATTGCAAATATCATTAGTTGTTTACAAAGGAATGAAATGACAAGTTCTACAACTCATTCTACTGCAGCAAAATCAGAATAAAAACCTGTTGTTAGTCCTCCTCCTAGGTCTGGAAGTGGCCAACCTCCTTGTCCAGAAGAAGGTATGAGTCTCTCTCTCTCTTAGATCTTACTCACACTCATTTACAAGCAATGTGAAATAGAAATAGTATACTTTATTGATTCAAGAACATGATTACAATAATTCTGCTGAAAACCTATTACAGGACTGTAACAGTCACTTTCTGATTATCACCTATTTTCTCTATTCTCTGATTTCTCTATCTTCTACTCCTCTTACTACTAAACTCAACCTGAATGGGAGCCATATTTATAGATGTCCTAAGATCTACTAACAAGCTGAGAATATCTCAAAAGATCTAATCCTATTATGCTACAACAATTCCTATTTTTATCCTAGAAGAAGATCAAACTTGATCTTTCCATAAATGGTGGCTTTGGTCGGCAAGGATGGCAAAGTCAGATCTGAGATATTTTCCCTTACCCTTTTCAATCTTTATTTCCCTTTTTCCAGCATCAAAATTCGGTCAACAAGTCAAAAAGCACATTCTATTTTCATTTCGAAGATAAGTGGTTCATTTCAAAGATACTGCAATTCTCATTCTGAAGATCCGCTCATTTCAAAGATACTACAATTCTCATTTCGAAGATCCACTCATTTCGAAGACACTATGTTTTCTCATTTCGAAGATCCGCTCATTTCGAAGACACTATGTTTTCTCATTTCGAAGATATCTGTTCATTCCGAAGAGACTTCGAAATGAACAAATGTGGGCTCCTTAAATGATTTCCTCTGCATTTCTCATGTGGGTTACTTCTCAGGATCAGATTCCAATGGTCTTCATCTCTTTCCACATGTGAATTCCATGCCTTGCCATTCATTGGCAACTGGCTGGAATTTACATGGGAAAACCCAGTTTTTGCTGCACAGTAACAGTTTTCTTGAACTGTTGCCAGATTTAGGTAAAATGAATGCTTGAGACATATCAAAACATGATTAGTGAAATGCTGCTATCAATCTAAGCATATCTCATTTAGCAAGTCATAACAAAACAACATAAAACTTATGCAAAAAGCTGTAAAAATCAGAATATAGTATTTCAGATACATTCATCATGCAAATAGTTAATACACAACATATTGAATTAACTTAACTAGCATATTAGATTAAACATAAGAGTTTGTAGGCAATTTCAGTGTTCAAAACATGTTATGATTGAGGCATTTCCAGGCCTCATCAATACCTAGGAAATTTAAAACATATATATACAACACACACACACACACACACACACACACACACACACACATATATCCCTGAAATAAAACATCCTAAAACAAATTTACTGAAATCTTGAGAAATAATAAACAAATAGAATTTGATGAACCAAATCAAGAAAACCTTGATGATAGGGTAATTAGTGAAGATGATAAGATCATAGAACAAAGTGAGGATGATAATGGAGAAGGGGAAGAAGAAGAATATTCTAACAAACCTTTTGTAGATTCCCAAGGCAATGTTAGTTTTAAATCTGTCCAACATTTTGTTGACTTTTTAAAAGGTAATATAGATCAAATCAATCATGTGTTGGAAATAGAGCATTTACTTCTAATGGGAGATTACTCATCAAAGGTCGCTATAGGTTAGTTTTCCTATTGATGATATTAGATCTATTTGATCAATATCAGATGTCGAATCCAATATCAAACCTAATTGTGTAAAATCAAATGTTTGATCTTGTCCAAAATAGAAATGCCCAACACAACAAATTGACAAATTTGTTGTAACATGTTTTCTCCTTACCTGCCTAACGACACGAAAGTTACGATATCTGATCAACCGATATCATCTATATTGGGATAAGTTACAACTCCCTATGTTTTTAGCCCAACCCCCTAACCTACCTAGCCTATTTAATCCAAGAACTCCCCCTTGTATTCCCCCTAACTCCATAGATTGTTATTCATTTTCACATACTTGATGTTATAGTGCATTTTTGTAGTTTCATGCTTTTCTTTCAGGTTTAGATATCTGGTAGTGCACATCAGATGATACGATATGAGATCATATGTCCGATATTGTCGAAATAAGTTCAATCTTGTTTACAAATTGCTTGGGGATAATTCTAGACCATTTGTTTGTATATTTTATTTGCATTTTAGGATCATACCTATTAAGTATCATCTCATTTCTAGAATAACATTTATGCTTATCATGTTTGGATTTCACCATCATCATCATTGTATTGTGCTATTTACATTTATAGTTTACATTCATATTATTTTCTTTTAGGCATTGCATATAATAATCTCATATAGCTTAATTTCATGCTTAACCAAGTTTGTATCAATGTTGTAAGTTTCTATTTTTTGTCAAATTGTGAAATTGTAGGTTTTTGATTTGATCGGCTCTGTTGGTACAAGATCGGACCTAATGATACAAGATCAAATGTCCAATATTGTCGTGCAATATCCGATCCTGTCTGCAACAAGCAAACATACTCTACATCAGATATCTATATTGAGTAAGACCATATAATTTTTTTATAGATAAGCATTGCATTTATTCACCTTCTGTAATTTGTTGTGTATTGTATTCATTGAAATTAGAATCACATTTAGTATAACTTAGTTGAATTTGGCCAAACTAGGTTATTGTGAGTAAATTAAAAAGAATACATCAAACAAACTCCCAACCTAGGTGTGGAAATTGCCATAGAAAATATTTCTTGGTGAACCCACCCAATTTGTCAAAAAATCACCAAAGAGGGCACGACATCAAGTGTCTCTCCTCTAAGGTGTATACCTATCATTTTATCATTCCCATTTGAGGCACAAATCTATTAGCTTGAAGGAAAGAAATGCACAAATTTTAGAGCTACATTCTTTGGTGAACCCGACGTGAATACCATAGGCATCTTTCTGATTCATAAAAAAACACATAAAACATGAAAAATATAAAACATAAGAAAAATCCAAAATATCATTAGTAAAAATTGCATACTTTAGCTTTATTTCTTAGATGTTAGATTTCAACATAGGAAGAGCTGCAAACATAGATGTTAGAGCTTTTTAATTTTCATAGGAAATCTCCCTATTAGTTGAAAATTCTAGTATTCCATATCAAGAATAGTGGACTAAACTTTGAAATAAACTAGACATTATAAAAGCCAACACCCCAAGACTTAGCTAAATTAAGAGATTTGACATGGCTAGAATCCTAGAGCTCAATAACTCTTCTCACTACTTTAATTTTCAAATGTCATATGAGAGGTGGTTAGAGGATAAGAGAGCAAGTATTTCTTCATCTATGTACACTTTTGAATATTATCTTGAAAATGCTATAACAATACATAGATTTCTAGCACACATAGAGGATCAAGAGATAGTCTTGGAAAACAAAATAAGATATCACAAAACTCCTAGGGCAGTCCATTTTTGTGAGTATTATCACAAAATATATTTTTATGCTCAAGAATCTGAGATTGATATTATTACCATAGCTTATTTTTTCAAATTCTTAAAAGCAAACTTTCAATTTGAAGAAGAGAATTATATGTCACCTAAATAACAGATGCCTATCAATGATATTTATAAACTATTTTAGGAAGATTAGGTATAATATATAAAATATTATAATTCTTATTTTTTGCTTTGTTTTCAAAATAAAAAACACAAAAAACCAAAAATAAAATATAATGTATATGTACAATATTTATATAGGTATATATATAACATATATACCCAAGAAATTTAAAGCATATATATACAACACACACACACACACACACACACATATATCCCTGAAATAAAACATCCTAAGACAAAATGCCTAGAATCTTGAGAAATAATAAACAAATAAAATTTGATGAACCAGATCAAGAAAACCTTGATGATAGGGTAATTAGTGAATATGATAAGCACATAGAACAAATTGAGGATGATAATGGAGAAGGGGAAGAAGAAGAATATCCTAAAAAACCTTGTGTAGATTCCCAAGGCAATGTTAGTTTTAAATATGTCCAAAATTTTGTTGACTTTTTAAAAGGTAATATAGATCAAATCAATCATGTGTTGGAAATAGAGCATTTAATTCCAATGGGAGATTACTCATCAGAGGTCTCTATAGAAGATACTCTCTGATTTAATGTGAATCTAATGATATACATAAATAGAAAAAACCAATATCAAGTTGGTCCATCTCAAAACACCAATCAAAACATAGATTTGAACAGTCAAAAACTAGCAACACAACCAAATTCCAAAAAAAAATAACATTTATCTTCCTCTACAAATTCCAACCAACAAAAGGCTAATAAGATGCAAAAATCCAACCATTATCAATAAATAGTTCAACAAAATAAAATCCCATATAAACTACACAACACACTTCCCACAAATACTTTAAAAAATAGTATTTCTACTAGAAACCTTATATGACAACACAACCATATTATCAAATACACAACAATATGATACCACAAAATTAATTCAATGAGCAACCACAAGGACTTGAAGCCTTGGTTAAAAATTTAGCTTGATGTCTAGATCATATGGATCCTTACCATCCCTCATATAGTTATAGAGAGATGTGTAGTCAACCTTTGGATCCTATTGTTGTTGCTCATACTTACCCCAAACATTTCCCTATGCCTGTCCTTCCAATATATAAAGGAATTGAAAATCCTATTGAGCATATTTGTATGTTTAGGATAACTTGTCATCATATTTCCTATGATGATTTACTATTACTAAAAATTTTCCCTAAAAGTCTCGGAGGCATGGCCTTAGAATGGTACTATCAATTACCAACAAATTTTTTGAGAAAATTTGAAGAGATAGCAAAAATCTTTGTTCACCAATTTAGTGTCTACATAGAAATACATGTCACTATTAAGGATTTATATAACTTAAAACAAGGGAAAGATGAAAGCTATGCTAAATGCCTAACTAAATGGAGACAACTCCTAGGAAAGTTACATTTTGCTTTACCTCACCGAGATATGTTGGAATTTTCCATTGGTAATTTACAAGAATAATTATCTTATGAACTTGCTACAACTACAATAACCTCTTTTGATCAAGCTATAGACTTATAAAGAAGGGTATAAGATTCCCTCATTAGAAGAGAATACTTCAAGAAAAAAGACGAGGATAAAACTTCCAAAAACCAATATAAGAATAAGCAAGAAGTAGGTGATGGAGTCATTGATAGTAGAAACACCCCAAACATCAATACCACTAAGGCTATAAAGAATTTTATGATGAAAATCACTAAAAAACCTCTAAGAGAATTCACAAGACTAAATCAGCCCTTAACTTTGATTTTACCTCAACTATTAGAAAAGGGTTTAATATAGTTTCCAGAGATACGCCAATCAGATACCATTGCATCTGGATATAGGGCTGATCTACATTGTAAATTTCATAGAGTTGATGGATATTCAACTAATTCTTGTAAACGATTGAAACATATGATAAAATATTTGATTGATAAAGGAATAATAGAAGTAGAAAAATTCCCACAAAACAATAATCCTCAAAATAATACCCAAAAAAAACCAACTCAAAATGTGAATCAAAACTTAGACATATTCCAACATCCTTTACCCAACCATGGTAAAGATGTTGTGAATCAACTAGAAGATCATTATATTCCTCCTCCCACTCGGTATGTGGGGACCATTAGCAATTTCTTACCACATCAAAATTTGTAAACTTCTTATGTGACTACTCAATCTGCAGTTACAATTAGGACCATACAATATTTTCAATCTTCATCTTCAGAAGACACTAAAAGTGACACTGTATCACTCAAAATTTTTCACACCCTTACCTTCAGGCTATAGGATCCGTGCCCAAAAGGGGGATGTGAAAAGGATGGCACGATACCTTGAACTAAGAGGCCTTGTGAAGGTCCCGCCTCTCAAGGGAGGTGTATTATGGTGATTTTTCGATGGATGGTGGGTTCACCAAGAAACATTCAATGGCAGTTTCCATGCCTAGGTTGGGAATGTGTTTTATGTGTTCATTTTAGCCTTAAGCATTCAAGTCCTAGGTTTTGCCAAAATGCGTCTAAGCTATTCTATATGAAGATGCAGATTAAATGAATACAAAAAGCAGAATTAAGACATAAAATAGAGAAATTAAAGAATGTTAAAAGAAAATACCTGATCCGGATGTCTGATGAAGATTCTGATTCTTGAAGCAGTCAGGATCGCCTTTGATTTGACAGGATCATTTGAGATCAGACAAGATCATCTAAGATCTGATGAATTCGTTAGATGAATTCGTCAGAGACCTGCAAACAAAGAAATAGGTGCAAAACACAGAAAATGCAACTATTCTAACAGAGGGAAACAATGTAAAATGACAACAATAATATCAAACTAAAACTTAAAAATAGAAACATGAATGAATTATGCTAATTTAATCACAATTATGGCTTAATTATGCATTTAATCTAGATGGGTGAACTCCAAAATGCAAGATAGCATAAAATATCAAATAAACTAGCTAATTGCAGAATAAAACAACAGATTGAAAGATGAAGAAATGCAAACTTTAGGCACTGATTACCTCAATGTTGACTGCAGTAAAAATCGTCTTGCATTGGTACAAAATCGTCTCTAATTCGATAGGATTGCATCTGATCTGGACAGGATCATCTACGATGATGTAAGCTTGCTTCGGCTAAAAAACACTAAGGTACCTGCAACAAAATTGGTATAGAGCTAATGCAAATAATAATTTGAGATATCTTAATGTGTATGAAGTCAGGTTATAGGGAATTTCAGCCAGGGGGGTGCTAAGGGAAGGGCTTAGGATTAAATAGGCTTAGGAGGGAGGTTAGGAGGTTGGAGATCATCCCTATTTGGGAGATCTCCAACGAGGGAGGGTCTCTAACAATGCAGACATGCTTTTGCCCGGATTAGAGACCCGTTGGAATAGAAGCTAATTGTGCAAAATCAATTTTGGGACAAGATCATCTGGACGTCCTAGGCCAGACAAAATCATCAGATCTAGGGTGATATCGTATGATCGACGACAATATCGTCAAATGGTCAAAACAAACTCTAAAAATGGCACGGGAAAGGGGAAACGGATTAACCGACGGCTAACGGGTGGTTTGGGAGGTTAAAATTTGAATTTAAATTATTTAGTAGAGTAAATGTAATTATTAAGATTTCACTGCGCCAATTTTAGGGTGCTACATTTTGCCCCCTCTTTAGAGGATTTTCTAAAAAAAATGCGTTAAAGATGAGTTCTTCTCGATTTACGAGAAAGCAAAAATTATTCCCATTTTTAGGTGACGATTCTTGGTCGAATCGTACGACAGCTTACTATGGTGCCCCCTCCGTGTTTTTACCCAAATCGAACATTTGAGGTAAAAACGCGAAAAAGAAAATTTTGAAAAATGTTTTTAATTGTGTTTTGAATAAAATTAAGAAAAATAAGATAAAACCCTAATTCATTTTTACTGTTCATTTTTTTTGGTTTTAGAGCTTTGCAAGCAAAAATGGTGGAGACGACGCACAGATCAACAGAGGTTTGACACGGGCTACGGGTAAGAGTCTAAACTTAGTTTAGAATGTTTTAAGTTGAATTTACATGCTTTTTAGGTAAATTTTAAATGAATTTTGAGCATCACAACCGTTTTGTGCCGTCGACGTCGTCGAGATGAAATCGTCCTGATTTCGATGAAATCATCTCAAGTTCATCGATTTCATCTAAGGGCGAAAGGGGGAGGATTTCATCAAATTAGGGACGATTTCAGCTTATGAAATTGAAGACGATTGTGCTCAAATTGGGGACGATATCGTCCAATTATGGACGATATCATCATTTGTATAAAATTGAACTGATTTTACTTGCATTATTAATTACTTGAATTGTTTATTAATGATTGTTTGTTGTTTTGTTGTTTATGTTGCAGAGAGGATTGCTAAAGAGCAGAGAATGGAAATATGGAGATTTGAGATATGACTTGGTCGCTCTAACATAGGTAGAGCGAGATCAGCTGGAACAGATTGGCTTACAACATGTGGCAGAGATGCCACAAGTTTCTACAGACATGGGGCTACTGACAGCCCTAGCAGAGAGGTGGTATCCGGGTTCTTCCTATTTCTGGCTACCTATAGGGGAGATGACTTCCACATTGGAGGATGTATGGAGGATTCTACAGATCCCCATACAAGGATGGTTAATCACTCCTACGGCCAATCAGGGCCATGCTATGGGGCGGTTGTGTGGTGACCTAAGCTTCACCCTAGAGAAGGGCAGAGTTAACATTGAGGTGCTATGTCAGATTCCTGGGGCATCTAGACTCACACAGGTTTTGGCCAGAGTGGTTGGTGGACTTTTGCTGTGCCATCAGTAGCAGATGTGATCTATGACATGCAAGACCATGGTTACAAATTTTCTTGGGGTAGCTTTGTTCTATGCCGGTTGCACAGGATCCTGCATGGGGTCATGTAAAAGGGCGACCGATGTCTAGTTATGACATCGCTCCTACAGGTTTGGTGCTGGGAGCACATTGCAGTGCGAAGGCCGATAGGGCTTCCTTTGATAGGGATTGATAGGGAGAGGCCCCGAGTTTTCTACTAGTGGCTTCGGAGAGGGTCACAACGACGGATTGACCTATCGATGTCCCGAAGATTACTGGATGACCTTGTCTCGGACCAAATCACCTAAAGGCTATGGCAAGAGCACCCAAGGTGGGCCGAGAACAGACAGGAGTTGGCTCGCGTTAGGCAAGTTTACTAGCTACGGATGGAGAGGGGAGAGGTGGAGCTCCATCACTACGATCGAGTTTTGTGATAGTTTGGTCTACAGCAGGGGATCCCATCTCTTAGGGATTACGAGTTTTCCCGGACTATCCGGGATAACACCATAGTGAGTGAGGCTCCAAACATGCATCGCTTCTGGAGTTAGGACTCGGACGATGCCCCCATTCATCCAGTGGATGGGGATGATGCAAGGGTAGCCGATGGCTACAATTCCTAGTACGCAGGCATCCGCCCTCCTCGGATGATGAGGGCTCAGGGTCTGATTCACGTAGTTGTGCATCGGATAGGGAGGCGGTTCCAGGTGACTATTGATGCGGCCTAGGGTCATGACGAGAGAGAGCTGAGGAGGCCACAGACATAGGAGAGGTCACAATAGAGAGAGAGGAGGGAGGCGAGACCCCCTTCTCCATAGAGAGAGAGGCCACCATCGCCTGATAAGGGCAAGGGTGTTGACACTGGGGAGAGTAGCGAGACAGTGACTCTCTGAGCAGAGACATCCATCTCTAGGCATAGGTGCAGACATTGTAGGATGAGGCAGCATGCCATCGATCTAAGGTGACACAGCTCAGAGACGATATTTCACACCTCAGAGCACAGGGCAGAGGAGCGAGCACACAGGAGCTAACACGGACTATTGCCAAAATCACTTTCTATCAAACATTATACTATCAGCTGGTGCCAGAGGAGGATAGACTACCACTACCAGCTAACATTGTAGATTCGATTAGGATCGGGTCATCGAGGACTTCCTCTCGATCGACGACTAGGACTCGCAGTACCACTCATACTGCGATGGGGCCACCTCGTCCACCTCAGGGTAGGGGAGGAGATGAGGCTGAGAGCTCGAGGGGTTCTCGAGACACTGCACAAAGGACATTTGATTGAGAGGATTGAGTATGCCAAGATGTATATTGTGGCATACCAATCCAGGTTTTGATATGATGTACATATATTTGTGATATATATATGAGATGAGATATGTTTTTGATCATATGACTTGTGTTATGTAATTTTATGATGCTTTTATGTTTGATTGATTGATTTGATGATTCATGTAATTACGTCATTGGAAATATTATGGTTTGAGTGTCATGCTTTAAAAATGAAATAATCTGATAGAACAAATTGGTTGTTTGTGATGTGTTGATTTGATAAAAAATAAAAAGACTTTTAACAATAATTTCAAAGGACATTGTCGCTATTATAGACCATTTCATTTAGTCGCCGCTCACTCGGTCGTCAAGCTAATCCTAGTATAGAAATATTGTTAAAAGTAAAAAGAGTGCTTAAGAGACTGTCTTAAGACTTTGGTGCAATGGTGCAAATGATGATGATGATGGTTTGTTTTTAGATTTCCATGAAAATAGTATGCATGAAATAATGTTAAAATGATCTTTTCTAGGCATAAATTCCTAAGTGTGATAAATTTTTTGGATAATTCCTTAGGAATTATACCATCATTGCAAAATTGAAGGTTGACATAATGACATGAAATAATGAAAATGTGTTTGTTTGTTTGTAAAGCATAATTGTATAACAGAATGATTTAAGTCATATGGTTTTCATGATTTTAAATAAATGGGGAATAAAAATTGTTACAATGGTTTGCGCTAGGCATAGAATATGTAGGTATAGACTTATACCATCATCGCGAAAATCAAAGAAGAGAATAGATTGATTTATTGCATGGTTGATTTTTAAATAAATAGAAAATATGAAGATGAGGACTTGCGCTAGGCATAAAATTCCAATTTTGGTTTTGGAACTATACCATCATCGCGAAAGTCGATAAGAAGTTATATATATATATATATATATATATATATATATATATATATATATATATATATATATATATATATATATATATATATATATATATATATATATATATATATATATGTTTTTATTGGATGGTTTTGAAAGAAATTTTGATGTTTCTATTATGTAGTTGTCTTTATGC